>JAVJIF010001431.1:0-168908 GCA_038442645.1 Agave tequilana | reverse complement strand
TAGCGGTACGTTCCGGCTCAGCACCGGATACTCCTGAACCGTTGTCCGGGCATGTACGGGACCCATCCAGAACATGATTCATCGAACTTTATCAGTTTCCAGATAACTTGCTCTATAAGTTGTAAGTAGAAGTATGTGTAATGGGACGCATATTAAAGCCTACAACTTAGACAGCCTAATCATAATAATAATTCTATATGTCTCCGCCGCATTGTTGTAACTCGAGCTGTACGTGTTCAGGTACGGTAACATGAGGTAAAGGTATATGGATGAGGGTTTCCTGTTTGGATTATTCCTTCGAAGTACTAACCTCATGGAGTCATGACCTAAGCCCGTACAATTGGATTTACTCGTAATCGGTTTTTTATCGGTTTTATCGATTTTATATTAGTTTAGGAGATAACTAGATTTGCCGATCTACCTTACTTCTTATCTTGTTACACTATGGATGCTTGTTATGATTCCCCGTTATGACACCTGTATTGGACTCCTGTTATGATGCCTGTTATGGATTCTCATTATGATTCCTGTTACGATTCTTATGACTCCCGTTATGTACTCCTGTTACGCCTGTTATGTACTTCTGTTATGACCACTTTGTGACTTGTGATTGTATGTGCTTGGATTACGATGATATGAGATAAAGGTATATAAATGAGGGTTTCCTTGTTTTTGATATCCTTCGATGTACCAAATCTCATGAGCCGTGACCTAAGCTTGTACAATCGGTTTTGCTCGTAATTGGGTTTTATATCGGATTTCCTGTTTTATCGTGACTATGCTATACCTGTTATACCTGCTGTATTTGTGTTCTAACCCTCGTCTCCTGTACTTGATTATATTCGCACTTGTGCTCATCTTACTCGCCATCTGGCCTTTGCATCACCACTCGCCTGGGGAGTTTCATCTGACTCCCCTGGATTCTCATGTCCAGGTTTTGGAGCTTGGAGCGTATGGATTCTCCCTGTTGCTGATCAGAGTAGCGCAGCGGTAGCGTGGATCTACAGCAGACCGTCCAGGGCTCCATCCTCCAGCCCCCTGTGTGCCTCTCGAGTTTCCTTTTGTAAACTCGTGAGTGCCTTTGTATGTTTACTCTTATATATTCCTTGTACTCTCGCATTTGCGCCCATCAGGTGATGTAATATTATTGTAATAT
This sequence comes from Agave tequilana, assembly GCA_038442645.1. Lineage (NCBI taxonomy): Eukaryota > Viridiplantae > Streptophyta > Magnoliopsida > Asparagales > Asparagaceae > Agave > Agave tequilana. Next base: position 167,752 of record JAVJIF010001431.1, on the reverse strand, counting down.
TAGATCACCTCTGGTGATGACTCTGTAATTGTACCTATGTGTTGGAATGTATAATGCACCAATGCTTCCGTACTCTGATTCTGCCTGTACTGATGCTTAGCGTATATACGTGAAGGTACTTCTGACTTGCGATATACGTTGCAGTAACGTCCCCGTACCATCGGGATCGGGGCGTTACAGTCTTGCAGAAGCCTTCAACAAGACTATTGGCAAGCTTCTCAAAAAGTTCGTCTCGAAAAGTCAACGAGACTGGGACGACAAGCTGGGTGAATGCTTATGGGCCTACCGCACAACGGTGCGAACCCCAACTAAAGCCACGCCATTTTCCTTGGTATACGGATGCGAAGCCGTCCTCCACTGGAAATTCAAATTCTCTCTCTACGCGTCGCCTTGACAGCGAAAATGACAACTGAGGAGAAGCATCAGCAGCGACTCCAGGAGTTGGAAGCCTTAGACGACAAGCGTTTGCAGGCCCAACAACAAATCGAGCTTTACCAAGCTCGTATCACCAGAGCCTTCAACAAGAAAGTTAAAATGCGAACTTTCAAGAAAGGCGACCTTGTCTTAGCCGTCCGAAGACCTATGGTCATGACGCACAAGACAAAAGGAAAATTCCAACCCAAATGGGAAGGACCGTTTGTGGTAGAGTCAGTCTACTCAAATGGATCATATCGCCTCATAACTTCGAATGGCGATACACTCATGATGCCGATCAATGGCAAATTCTTGAAGAAGTACTATCCTTAATAGTACTCTTCTCCGATCAAGTTAAAAGTACACCTCTGATCGAACATCCGACGCCCTCGACGGCTAAGGATAGAGGAAAATGTTGGCCTTTAAGCCCAACATAAGTCCTCGACAACTCACCATGCTGAGGGGAATAGCATGGCTAGCCCAACTCAAACGGTAGTTGGTAAAGGCATGTCAAACCGTTGACAGCTGAGGATTTGCTAAAAATCCTAAGGGACACGTTCCCATTTGATCCGACGCCCTCGACGGCTAAGGATAGAGGAAAATGTTGGCCTTTAAGCCCAACATAAGTCCTCGACAACTCATCATGCTGAGGGGAATAGCATGGCTAGCCCAACTCAAACGGTAGTTGGTAAAGGCATATCAAATTCGTTGATAGCTGAGGGTTTGCTCAAAATCCTAAGTGGACTCGAGTCCACTCTTTCCTCCAAAGTCCCTTACCAATTCTCGTCCATAGAATGGTAGGACCACAAAATGCAATCATTACTACGTTAACACTATACCTCTGGTAATGAATACCCTTTGTCGGGTATAAACTTTGCTTGTTAACTCTGCATAGAGTAACAGACTCTCAAATTTGCCAAGTTAACACTATACCTCTGGCATTTCAAATTCCACTTGTTAATTCTCATCAATAGAATGACAGGTCCTCAAATTGCTCTTATCACGAGCCAATTCTTGTCAAGTTAACATTACACCTCTGACAAACTACTGTTTAAGTTAACATTACACCTCTAAGCAGTACATCGAGTGCCTGTCAAGTTAATATCACACCTCTGATAGTCACCTTTCTTCAGACTTCCGTATCGAAGCTGAAATGGACGATGCCAAGTTAACACTACACTTCTAGCATCCGAGTCATCGCTAAGTTCAACAATACACCTATGGCCATGACCGTTCTCGACTTCCTCATCTAAGTCGAGATGACCAATGCTAAGTTCAACATCACACCTCTAGCATTACCTCACTGTTAAGTTAAACATTACACCTATGACAGTGACATTCTGAGTTAAGTTAATATCACACCTCTGACTCACATCCTTGTCGAGTTAACACCACACTTCTGACAAGACTATCTCCAACCCGTTAAGTTAATATCACACCTCTAACGGTAAAAGCTTACTAGATTCCTCGCGGGTCTAGTTTCACTTGTTATTCTCTTCAACAGAATAACAGGTCCACCTAAAGACATTGTTAGGTTAACATTACACTGCTGACAATGTTTTATCAAATTCCCCAGCTGACCTTGAATCAAGTCAATCCTAGACACTTGACAAAAGTTCACCTTCTCTGGGAGTACGCATTCCCCCTGTCACTTTCTTTTATAAAGTGGCGGGTCCACCAAAATCATTCTTTTGCTTCTAAAACAAACATTCAAGACAACAGAAAGAGGCAAAGAGAAAAGTGTCACTTTTATTCATATCCAAACACATGAAAGTGATACAAAACACTCTCTTATACAATAAGATTGAGTGTTACAATTAAGGAGTACAAAGAAGTCCCTCTCTCTCTCTGAGGCCGTACTCACTCCTTGAAGCCGCATCTGATCCTAAGTGCATGATGTCTGAAGAAGTGCCAAATTGTGGCGACTGTTGGAACCGATTGCACTTTGATGCACGACGCCAACTTCGAAAGCGCCCTAGCTGACTAAGCTAAGAGCAATGGTGTTCTTGAGGTCCGGTGGCAAAAGAAGGTCCTGCAACCCTTCGTTCAGGCGCGTCTCTTTCCCTAGCAGACCATCCAACAAACATGGAGTCACTTCTGGGGTGAGAGAGGAAGTTTAGGAGTCATCACAAAGGATGCTACCCTCCACTAGGTCCAGCGGCAACAGAAGAGCCTGCAACCCTTCGTTCAAGAGTTGATCTTTCCCCCGCAGGCCATCCAAAGGACATGGACTGTCCTTGATGTTACTTCTGGGATGGGAGAGGAAGAGGATCCTCTCCGCCACCGCAACCGCCGGAACCTCCTCGCCGTCATACTTGACCTGACCATCTCTTGCCATCAGGCAAGAGTGGTGCAGGAGATCTGAAGAGACCTTGGCGAGATTTGGGTCCTCGTCAGAGATATAATTTACTCTCTTACAAACGACGAGGACCATAATTTACTCTCTTACAAACGAACATTGAGCAAGCTCGCCGGTTGAAGCACTCTTCCAGGAGACCAGCGAACCTGCAAAGAACAAATAAGAGAATCAGAAAATCTGGAACTTAGTATACTTTAAAGAAAAACTAAGTAACAGACGCGGCAGTCATTGAAGACTTCAGACGCGGAAATGATCTGCACAGTCAAACCACCGCGTCGGCAGAAGAGAAACAGACGCGAGTTAAAACTGTGCCGCGCCCAGGATTCAAACGCGGTCTCAGTTTGCACCCGCGTCTAATATACTAGACGCGAAAAACTTCAAACGCCGAAAATTGCCATCTCTCTGTTGGGTGAACAGGAGTTGCAAGATTCAGGTCTGAAACGCGCCAAGGCAATAGCCATGAGCAAAGCCAGCGTCAGGAGCCCGCGTTCAGAAAAGTTCAAGTCATCAGCACAAATTCCAGAATAGGAATGCACCAGAATTTCATTCGGATGCCTATGCCAAAATACAGGCTATGGACATCATCGGGGTGACATACCAGCAGAAACCTCTGTCCAGAGTTGACCTCTTTTTGCATCCAAACGCGGGTGCGCAGGATGACATGAGAGAGGATTCCTTCTGAAGAGACCAAACAGAGGCATGAGAGCTCTGGGTCATCTTCATCCATGGGTCACCTTCATCCATGAAGACGGTTCTCTGAAAGATAATTCAAGGCGAGACTTCTCTCGGAGCAAAACAAATGAAAACAGTCTAAGTTGGATTGTTGAAGAGGGAGAGGGTGCACTCTATTTATAGGCAGTCCCTAATAACTGTCATTAATGGGGCATCAATCGGAACCGTCGCGCACAACTGTCAAAGCCCAATAAAAACGGACGCGTGGAGCGCTGCTTTGGAAACCGTCGAAATGCGCCGGTTTTTCAACCGCCAGCGTCGGTTCTCCATGCAAGAGCATTAACGCCTGAACCCAATAAGAGGCTGACGCGTGGATAACTGTCTTGGGAAGCAACGGATGACCCGGAACCCCAATCGACGGTGAAGACTTGACGTTCAAAGATCTCCTAAAAATCTTTTAAAGTCATGCTGCATTGAACGCAGATGGGAAAGTCGCTCGAGGCTGCGTATCCGTGTCTGATCGATCCGCGTCTTTCTTAGCAACCGTTTCACTCTGTGATTGACGCTGCGTCTCACTCCATGGACTGACGACCGCGTCTCACTTTATGGATCAAGGCTGCGTCTCATCAAGAAGACCGCGTTTCACTCTGTGATTGACGCTGCGTCTCACTCCATGGACTGACGACCGCGTCTCACTTTATGGATCAAAGCTGCGTCTCATCAAGAAGACCGCGTATCACTCTGAGATTGATGCTGCGTCTCATCAAAAGGGACTTAGTAAATCTAAGTTCCTGTGGACTGACGACCGCGTCTCACTTTATGGATCAATGTCGCGTCTCATTAAGAAGACTCAGAGTCAAGGCCGCGTTTCATTAACAGGACTTAGTCTTACCTAAGTGCCAGTTACCAAAGAGTTGGATTCGCCTACAGCTGAGCAAAGAAGATGGAGCAAAATTTTTCAAACTTTTATTATAAACAGTAAAAGTGGATACAAACACTCTAAACAGAGTGTCCTCTTCTTTACAAAAAAAAAAGGGGGAAAAGAAAAGAAGGCTAAATGTCCTGGTTCGCCAAGGTACAGATTTGTTCCCTAAGGCGGTGAATCTCGTGTTGGCGCGTCCTTTCAGCTTCCATAATAGCCCGGTCCCGCAGCTCCTCTTCAGATAAGAAATTTCTTGCGGCCAGCTGCGCTCGCAGAGATTCCACCCTGGAAGAATGTAGAGACAGACTCTCTTCAGCTCGCGCCCTAGCAGCTTGTTGCTCCTCTAGCTGCTTCTTGATGATAGCAAGCTTTTCCTCATTGAGCGCAAGCACCACTTCTGCCTTGGCAATGGTGTCCCGAGCCCTGATGATGACTTGCTCTGTGCTCTGCATGACAAGCTCGGATTCCCTTGAATCGCCAGCTAGTTTCTGACATTCAGCCTGGGAATATTCGAGATTGCGGATCTCTGCAGCGATTTGTGCCTCCGCCTCCTGTCGCTCTCGTTCTTGAGCAGCTAGGAGCCTAGTCAGGGTGGCCTGGGCCTCACTAAAAGAGCCAGCATCTTCCAAAGACTCCAGCTCCTGCAGGTAGTCTCCCAGTTGCTCTACCACCCGTAGACACGCCTTGGCAAGTGAAGGGCCTCCAGTTAATTCGACGTTCACGGCCAGATTTTTAAGAAGCGTCTGGGCAAATTGGAACGTGCTGTTTCCACGTAAGATGAGATCAATACATGATCCCATCGAAGCGAAGAATTGCTGCACCATCTGACGTGCCAGTTCCCCCATGTCTTCACCACCTAGGAAGCTTCCCGACCCCTTTTCTGTCACAGGATAGGGGATATAAGGCGGATTTTCTCGCACAAGAGTCGTGCTGGCCGACGAGACAGCAAGAGCTGGACCGGCCGCTGACGCTTCCGGAGGTATTACCTCTGCAGGAGCCTCCACAACCAATGAGGGAGTAGTAAGCACGACCTCCTCAGAAACCTCCACCGAGACCTGAGCTGTATGGCCTTCTGGAAGGGTGCCAACCATCGGACCCTCCACCTGAACCCCCTCGGTCCTCTCTGCAAGTTATCGCGATGTTAGCCACAATGATAGAAGAGCTAAACATTTAAAGCATCAGAGCTGCCTTACCAGGTTGGAGGTCCGGAGACGTCAAATCCTGCGGAGCGGAAGTCTCCTCGGCTTCTGCAGTAACTCCTCGCCTGGCAGAGTGAGGCCTCCTCAGCCTCAGTGGTTACTTCCTCTTCTGGCAGAGTGGAAGGCTCCCCAGTCTCAACAGCTGCCCCCTTTGAGGGTATCTCAGCAGCCGAGACCTCAATCCCCTCGGGCCGGGTCAACTCTTTCACCATCTCCTCGATACGCGAGGAGGTTGTAGCCTCAGCATCTTCGGTTGGCCCTGCAGCATAAAAGAAGAATGTTAGAACATCCTCTTCAATATGCAAAGAGAAAATTAAACAGAAGATGGAAAGAATACCTTCAGTAGGGATAATCGCCAGCGATGGTGCAGTCGATGGCTCACCCTCATGTATTTCCTCCTCCGAGATGTGGAAGAATTTGCTCTGATCAGGAAGAGCGGGTTCATCGCCATAGTCGGTCTCGTCTTCGAAGTCGCTTTCCCCGATAACGAAGAAGACGACAGCGCAACGCGAGGAAGCTCCGCAACAGGAGCCTTACCTCCAATCACCCCAGTGGTAGGACTAGGGTCGACTGCCCTAAGACTGGAAATGAAGATGCTAGGAGACCCCGGCTGCTGTGCCTCGTCTCTCCCATCACGAGCAGAAGAAGGCTCGGGTTGATCTGAGAGGCCTGCAATCTCAACATCCCCTCCAGTCATTATGTCAACCTCCAGTGACTCGTCATCTTCGGCGGCGGTGGACTCTTCAACAAGCTCCCCTTCCTCCACGGTCTTGCTGCGCGACCTAGGAGCACGGACTAGGGTGGGGAAATCTTCATCTTCCGACGGTTCCTCAACCCTAACAGGGACGTCTTCAGGAGGAGCCTCGACTCCAGCAGAGATGTCTCTGGATGAGAGACTTCAGCCGTCAAATCCCTCCGAGCCTTCTTTGGGGCAGGCTCAGCGATAGAAGCAGAGCGTCGATGACGCTTGCTCGCCAACTGCTTAGACCTCCTGGCTGGTGGCTCCACCCTTGTCGCTGGTGGCTCTGCCCTTGTCGGTCGCGGCTCCGCCCTCGCCGGTCGCGGCTCCGCCCTCACTGCTGGGGGCTCCCTCCTCGATCTTCGCCCGACCTCCTTTGGGCCTTCAGGTACTGTTCTACGAGTTTCGTCGGTTTACTAGAATCAGTCCTGGCCTCGAGACTTGCATTGATGCTCTCAATGCATGAAGACGCCGGGAAAAAGTCTGGCGTTTGGATGGCTTGAGAGTACCAAGTACAGAAGCTGAAACTCGTACGGCACTTGGGCCCCTCGAGAGGTAGACGAAAAGATACTCCCGTCCCTCCAGCCACACTATAGTACCAGGCCCGAGCACCCTCGAACAGGTTCCCTTCGAAGGCAAGCCTAGCATTGGGGTTCCCGACATAGAGCTGATCATAGCCGAACTGTCGAGCGAAGCGGCTCGGCATGTACGGCTCAATGGTACATGACGTCCCTTGCCGGAAAAGCACATATCCGGGCCGGATATTTAGCAACCACCAGAAGGCCCCCGCGGATAACCTCGTGAAGTCATCTGGGCCAACGGAATCAACAAGTAGATCCCCGAAAGATGCATCAGGGATCTGGAGGAGGCAGCGATTGAGCTGGTAGTTTGCAGGGTCTGAAAGGCACTTCCGGACGTAATATATATAAGGATCACGCCATTTTGAACCCTCCAACCGCTGTACGAAAGGGACAGAATTCTCCCTCCAACGCGCTGCCGTCATCAAAGAAGGGCAATGCATCACGTACCAAGCAATAAGATACGTGTAAGGCAGCTCGACACGAGGGTTGGGACGCTTCACCGTCGGACTCCCCTCTGAGTCAACATACGGCTTTCCCTCGAAAGAAGGGCTATGGGGTTCCCATGAGCCAGGAGCACCGCCGGGTACACCACGTCAGCAACAATGACTTCATGCGGCAGTGTGGGCACCACACAGCGCTTCAGCCACAGCATCAGAAAGCCCGCCAACAGCGCCCGATCGGAGATAGGAGTCCGGGCTTGATGGTGAAAGCTTTCAAAAACCAAGTCAGGGTCGAAACCGTCCTCGTTCGACTCCGTGGTGTAGAAGCTGTTCGGAGCCTGGTCGATCCTGTCTTCGATCTCCTGTCAGAGCTGGGATCCAATCGGGTTATCTGATGGTCTTTGGTGTTGACATTATTGAACAAGTAACTGGCCCACGACAGTTGCTTGACTCCCTGCGACCGCCATTTGGTTATCTGGCCGCAAATGTGGAAGTGACATAGCACTTCCCAGTAGGTCTCATATATGAGGGGAAACTCCTCCTTCACATAGCGAAGCTCCACAGCGGTCGGGACATATTCCTCATAGGGAATATCCCTGTCGACAGCCCCGAGACCTCGTGCAGCTCGTGCAAAGCAAGGCCCATCTCTCCGACCGGAGTGAAGAACGTCCCCGTCGAAGAATTATAACGCTCTAGAATCCCGAAGAAGTTCTGAGAGCTTTGAGGGATCCCCCACTGCACGGCCCTGACTGCCGAGTACAGCCCCACGCGCTTTAGCAGGTCCCCGAGCTCGGTAAGGACAAAGCCGACCATCCTGCCCCACCAATAGTTCTCCGTGGAACGGACCCACCCCGGCGCACGGAACCCAACTGGGTAGTCACCCTCCGCCTCCATGAAGGCGTTGAGGAAGGTAGTGCCAAGTTGTGGTATCTCCCCCGCTGGAACCTCAGTCCTGCGCGACCCAGGGAAAAGGCCGATAACTGACCTGTCATGGCTATCATGACGGTATACTTTGTGGGAGCCCAAATCACCGAGAGTGACCTCGGGAACATATCGAGCAAGGTCCCATTCCATCTTCCGAGGGACGGACATATGCTGGAAGTAGGACAGCGGGAACATCCTCTCCATGTCTGGAAGAAAGAATCTTCCACCCTTTATCTGACGGAGCCATTTGTAAGTCCCGTCATATACGCGATGGCCGCCATCATGGATACGATCTCCGAAAAAGAAGGCAGGCTTCTCCAGTTTGATGCCAGCATCCGTTGCAAATGCTGCATCAGTCATGAGCACCCGAAGAGTCTCATGTCAACATTTGAGAGCCTCTCTCTGCGATCTGGTGATTTGTCAGCAGTCACAGGAACAGTCCTTTGCAATACAAAAATCAAATCCCGGTCAGCACCACCTACATGACCAAAGTGGCACTTCTTGGCGAGTGAAGTAGCAGGGCGTGGCGCTGCAAAAAGAAAAGGACACTTAGTTAGATACTCTATCAAAAGCATAGAAAAAAAATGCTAAGTGTTCACAATCCGAACGCAGAAGAGACACTGGACGCAGGAATTATAAAATCCGCGTCCAGACCTGCGCATCCACGCAGAAGAGACACTGGACGCAGGAGTTATAAAATCCGCGTCCAGACCTGCGCATCCACGCAGAAGAGGCACTGGACGCAGGAATTATCAAATCCGCGTCCAGACCTATGGGATCGGCATCTCCACAACATTCTCCTTGATGTCACTTCTGGGTGCGAAAAGAAGGGAGTTATCCACCTTAACCTTTCCACTACCATAATCGCCAGAAGTTAAGGAGGGTAACCCCCTTCCTTTCACATCCCCAGATGTCGAAGTACTTGGACTCGGGTGCCAGATTCATCAAAATCAGCAGCTGATGAAACAGAACGCAAGGATCAAATCCGCGTTCTGTAAACTAAGTCCGCGTCTGAACCCTTCACAAATAGAAAATATTCTAAGTGAAGAATCTGAAGCGCAGGACTCAAGCGCGCGAGGGTCCAAACCCGCGCCTCGGTTATCATCCCAAAGACTGCGTCTGGGAATCAAACACGATCTGAAAATCACGTGTTAAGGGTTCTTAAAAGTTCTTTGAACTTTCTTTAATGGCGAAACTTCCGCCTAAGAGGCCTTTACCTTGGAGACCTGGGAGAACGACGTCCTGTGCAGAGGAGGAGCCGCCCCTCTGGGCCTCGGCGACGGTCGCCTTTGAGGATGATGCAGTTGGCTTAGTCTTGGGTGCCATTGATGTTCAGAAATCCGAGCAAGGAGATGAACAACTTCGAAGATGAACAGAGAAGGAAATTCTTTTTTTTCTCAGCAAGTGTGTTCGGAGAAGAAGATGCATCTCTCCAACTGTTGCCTTTATAGGCACAGGGATTCGCGAAGATACGCGGCGCGTGGCCCGGTAGACACTGCAGCGAGTCCCCGCTTGACGCGTGTAACCAAATCGTTTCTGAACGGAGAAGATCATGCGTCGCAACCCCGCCACGAATCAGCAGTCGACACGTGGAGCAGTTCATTAATGAACCAGGAAATCCGCGCGCCAAAAGGCGAAATTTCGCCGGTTCCCTAGGCCAGCTGGCGGCGTAATCATGACATGGCACAGAATTCGCGCCCAAAGAACGCACCTCCTCGATGGACATGCCACGTCAGCCTCTCCATGAATGCATTTGGAAGGTCGCGTCTCTCTAAGAAATTCGCGTCCTTTCAGTCTGGCCAAATATCGCGTCTGCCTTCTGAAGATCAGTCGCGTCTCCATTGCCAAAGGACGCACGATTACAGAAATCGCGCCTTTACAGCAGTACCATCTCTGCTTTTTGAAAAAGAACCTGTGTTTGGCCTCCCGCTTCTGCAAAATCAGTTCAACAGTACACTGACGCAAGCAGACGACCAACCACTCCTGGCTTAAAGCGCGCCAATGACAGACTAAAAGCAATCGGGGAGGTTTAGACTGTGCATCTAAACACTCAACATGATCAACTCTGAGGGCTTCAAAGAGTTCAACAGTACACTCACGAAACTCCAGATAAGATCAAACCCGAAGCATCAACAGTCTAGTCATGAAGGCGAACTCAGCTAGAGTCCAAAGTATTTCGAAATCCGTCCCAGTTAACTGCGGAATGTCGAAAACTTTGGAGGGGGTTCTGTAGGCTGTCTAAAAATCACCAAGACAAGCCACCAAAACACAGAGATCCAAGATCCAGGCGCAAGGCTAAATGCGACAATCAAGACGCGTCAGCCCGAAGCCCGCGTCTCAGCATCAAGACGCGTCGACCCGAAGCCCGCGTCTCAGCATCAAGGCGCGTCGGCCCGAAGCCCGCGTCTCAGCATCAAGGCGCGTCGGCCCGAAGCCCGCGTCTCAGCATCAAGGCGCTTCGGCCCGAAGCCCGCGTCTCAGCATCAAGACGCGTCGGCCCGAAGCCCGCGTCTCAGCATCAAGACGCGTCGGCTCGACACCCACGTCTCGGTTGCAACTACCCCGATTATGGCGCCATCCACCGCCCATGTAGCGGGGAAGTTGCCCTCATCGTGGAGCACTTTTAGGGGGCACGATCACCCCCTAAAAACCCTATAAATAGTCCCGTCACTATTGAAGGGAGGACGAGAAGAAAAAAGACGACAATCAAAGGAGAGATCAACGACAGAGAGAGAGAAAACCCTTCAGCGAGCTTACTGAGTACTAGCCGCTCTTCGCCTACCTCCTCCTCTAGAGTTTTGGTAGACGGAGCTGAGTTACTCCCTCTACCGACCGAAGAGAAGATCCCGACGGTCCGAACAGTCATCTGGTCAACGGAGAACAAGATTCACTCTCCACCGCCACACGAAGAACCCAGCACTAAACAAAGGGGGAATTCAAGATCCAATATTCCCCCTCCCTTGTAACCGGAAGATTAAGCCGGCTGTAATCTTTTCCATCTGATTCCAGGAAACGTTACGCCAGCCAAACCCCTCTCCGTGTCAAACAGCGGCCAGCAAGCATATTATGAAGAAAATGGGGTACGACTTGAAGCATGGAGCAGGCCTGAATTTCGGAAAAGGAAGGCGCGGTTTGATGCGGAACCTTGTACCTAAAGGGAAGCCCGCAAACTACTATGATAGTACACGCAGGGGGTTGGGATACGTTACACCCACATTGTCAGCAACCGTTCAAGTCAAAGACGATGAACCAATTCCATCACATTCAGCCTCGTCCTCCGAGTGGGACTCCGATATCAGCATAGGAGGAATGTTCAAAAACCTCACTGTTAATATGACCTTAAGCAGTCAATTAGAGCCCGCAGAAGCCACTGATTAGGAACCATGGGCCCAGCAGTTAGACCTTCAATGGGAAAAGCGATTCGAACTGCGCGAGCCACCCACTGAAGACAAGGTGATGCAGGTCAACTTGGGTAGTCAAGACCATCCCAAACCCATCTTTATAAGTGAAAGCTTATCACTTATAGAAAGGGAAGAATTGATAATACTCGTAAAAGAGTATATAGATGTCTTCGCATGGAGTTACGAAGACATGCCCGGACTTGATCCACAGGTCGCTATGCACCGTCTAAACATCAAGCCTGACGTCAAGCCAGTCAAGCAGCAACAACGTCGGTTTCGCCCGAACATCATGGAAGCTATTGAAGCCGAAGTTCACAAGCTCATTGCATGTGGCTTCATCCGGGAGGAACAACATCCAGATTGGGTGGCTAATATAGTCCCCGTCCTCAAGAAGAACGGGAAAATACGGATCTGCATCGACTACCGTGACCTCAATACGGCTTGTCCCAAAGACGAATTCCCACTGCCCATCACCGATGTCATGATTGACAACACATGCGGGTTTGAAAGGATGCCTTTCATGGACGGCTTTTCAGGGTACAACCAGATTAAGATGTATCCCGACGACGAGAAGCATACTTCGTTCCGAACACCATTGGGGGTATACTGCTACACTGTAATGCCCTTCGGACTGAAGAACGCCGGAGCAACCTACCAGCGGGCAATGAGTATGATCTTCCGCGATCATCTCCGAAAAACGGTGGAATGCTATGTCGACGACATTGCCGTCAAAAGCCGCAACAAGAATGAACATCTTCGCGACCTGAGAACGATATTCGACATAATGCGGGCTCATCAACTGAAAATGAATCCGACAAAATCCTTCTTGGGAGTTTCGAGTGGCAAGTTCCTTGGGTTTATTGTCACATCAAAAGGAATTCATCTTGACCCAGACAAAGTCAAAGCCATCCAGAGCATGCATCCACCAAGGAATCTCAAAGAGCTCAGAGGCTTACAAGGCAGGCTGGCCTATATCAGAAGATTCATCGCAAATCTCTCAGGCCGCTGTCAACCGTTCACCCGGCTCATGAAAAAGGGTGCTTCCTTCGTATGGGATCAAGCTTGCCAGGAAGCTTATAAAGACATCAAGAGGTACCTCACAAAACCTCCAGTCTTAGTGGCCCCTACATCAGGGAAACCATTTTTGCTTTATGTAAAAGCTCTGGACAACTCCCTCGGTGCCCTCCTCGCTCAAAAGGACGACAATGGCCACGAGCAGGCCATTTATTATCTGAGCAGAACTCTCATAGGAGTGGAATCTCGCTACAACCCTATCGAGAAAGAGTGTTTAGCTCTCGTCTTCGCTGTTCAGAAGACCCGACATTATTTGGTCGGCCAGACCATACATGTCATCTCCAGAGTAAACCCATTGCGTCTTCTTATGACGAAGCCAGGATCACTGAATTCAAGATTGGCTAAGTGGGCACTTTTATTGTCTCAATACGACATGATCTTCACGCCTCAGAAGGCGGTTAAAGGCCAGGCCCTTGCAGAATTCTTGGCTGCTCATCCAGTTCCGGAGCATTCAAAACTTCACGAAGACATCCCCGATGAGGTCTTCGAGTCTTATGCAACCTCAGAAGAGGAAGTGTGGCAGATGTTCTTTGATGGAGCATCCCGAATGGGCCCTAAAGGCAAGATTATTGCCGGAGTGGGGGTTGTGTTTATCTCCCCGCAGAATCATGTCCTGCCCAGAGCATTTTCTCTGACAGAATCATGCTCCAACAATGTTGTAGAATATAATGCTCTGCTCATCGGTCTTCAACTCGCCCATGGAATGGGGGTACGCTACCTCGAAGCTTATGGCGATTCAAAACTGATCATCAATCAGGTTAAAGGGGAATATGAAGTCCGCCATGAGGACTTGGTGCCTTATTACCATACAGCCATCGAATTGGCTAACCTATTTGAAGGTTTCTACATCGGGCATGTGTCTCGATCTCAAAATACCAAGGCGGACGCCCTTGCTGCATTAGCAATAACTCTAGCCTTACCAGCCGACACCGAGTATCACCTCACAGTCGCAACTCGACATCTTGTATGCTCCAAGCACATACTAAGAACTCGAGAAGTCTATAATGTCTCCACGGATCTTGAACCAAGAGACTGGCGCTTTCCTCTCATCGACTATGCTTTGCACGGTCTGCTTCCAGACGATCCCAAGGAAGCGGCGTCCATCAGACGAAGGTCTCTCCGGTTCTATTACGATCTGACTTTGAAGACACTTTACCGTCGCTCATATGACGGTGTTCTCCTCCGTTGCCTTTCTAATTCAGAGGCACAGGAAGCGCTCCAAGAAGCGCATGACGGCATTTGCGGAGCTCATCAGCCAGGTCCAAAGCTCAAAGACAGGTTGCACAGACTTGGATACTATTGGCCAACTATGATAGCCGATGCCATCCAATACGCACGAAGGTGTAAAGCATGCCAGATTCATGCGGATTTCATACACCAGCCTTCGGAGCTCTCCACCCCACTGTTGCTTCATGGCCATTTGAAGCATGGGGAATCGACGTCGTAGGGCCAATCAGCCCTTCTTCGACAAAAGGTCACCGGTTTATCCTAGCAATAACCGACTACTTTTCAAAATGGGCGGAGGCTATACCACTGGTTGAAGTCAAAACCTCCAATGTGGTTCATTTTATCAAGCACCACGTCATCCATCGATTTGGTGTACCTAGGCAGATCATCCACGACAACGGTCCCCAATTCATAAGCCAAGTATTCTATCGGTTCTGCGATAAATACCGAATTCAGAATGTGGCTTCAACTACCTATAATCCTGCCGCCAATGGCTTGGCGGAAGCATTCAACAAAACGATCATCAAGCTACTCAAGAAATTCGTCTCCTCGAATAAGCGAGATTGGGACGAAAAGCTCGGTGAATGTCTTTGGGCCTACCGAACCACGGTGCGGACACCGACAGGCAATACGCCTTTTTTCCTGGTATATGGGTGCGAAGCAGTCCTCCCATTGGAAATCCAGATGCCATCGTTGCGTATAGCTCTGATTACTAAAACCACATCAGAGGACAATGATCGCCTACGCCTTCAAGAGCTCGAAGCTTTGGACGAAAAGCGACTACAAGCTCAGCAGCATATCGAGCTATATCAAGCTCAGATCTCAAAAGCCTTCAATAAGAAGGTCAAACAGAGAATCTTCCAGCAAGGAGACCTGGTCTTAGCCGTCAGACGACCGATGATTATGACGCACAAGACCAAAGGCAAATTTCAGCCTAAATGGGAAGGACCGTTTGTGATAGAAACAGTCTATTCAAACGGAGCATACCGCCTTATGACTTCAGATGGCGACCTATTCATGATGCCGATCAATGGCAAGTTCTTAAAGAAGTATTATCCTTAATCAAGGATCCTTCTCTTGATCAAGTTAACACTGCACCTCTGATCAAGATCTCCGTGCCTGAAGCACACACAAAGAGAGCCTTTCTCTTCCTCCAAGTGAGGTCATACAGCCGTAAACCAACAGGAACCTGGCCGTGCACCAGTTATCCTAAAGGAGAGTTAGGGTTATGCAGACATTAACCCGATAATCCAATATCCTTAACGATTAAGGATAGAGGAAAATGTTGGCCTGAAAGCCCAACATAAGTCCTCGACAACTCATCATGCTGAGGGGAAAAGCATGGCTAGCCCAATTCAAACGGTAGTTGGTAAAGGCATATCAAAACCGTTGACAGCTGGGGATTTGCTAAAAATCCTAAGGGACCAGTTCCCATTTGATTCCCTCTCCAAAATCACTTACCAATTCTCATCCATAGAATGGTAAGGCCACATATATTCCGCTGTTATGTTAACATTAAACCTATGACAGCAGTCCCCTCATTTCTCCTCGTGAGAACGAGACCTCTAAAATCACTTACCAATTCTCATCCATAGAATGGTAAGGCCACATATATTCCGCTGTTATGTTAACATTAAACCTATGACAGCAGTCCCCTCATTTCTCCTCGTGAGAACGAGACCCCCAAAGTCACTTACCAATTCTCATCCATAGAATGGTAAGACCGCATATACATTTCGCTGTTACGTTAACATTAAACCTATGACAGTGATTCCCTCGTTTCTCCCCGTAAAAACGAGATTTCTCCCAAATTCCACTACAATCTCGATACTTATTGACATTTACAAAAGATAAGTATCACCATTTTTGAAGCTTGGTGGCTTCTCAACCAGTTATGTCATTGCGACCTCTGAACTGGCAGATAGCCAAGTTTCATCTACCATTGAAGCTTGGTGGCTTCTCAACCAGTTATGTCATTGCGACCTTTGAACTGGCAGATAGCCAAGTTTCATCTACCATTGAGCTTAGTAGCGTCTCAACCGGTTATGTCATTGCGACCTCTGAACCAGCAGACAGCTAAGTCTCAATTCCGAGCCCTGTTGACATTTACAAAAGACAGGTCTCGATACTCGTTGACATTTACAAAAGACGAGTATCACCAATTTTGAAGCTTGGTGGCGTCTCATCCGGTTATGTCATTGCGACCTCTGAACCAGCAGACAGCCAAGTCTCAATTCCGAGCCCTGTTGACATTTACAAAAAACAGGTCTCGATACTCGTTGACATTTACAAAAGACGAGTATCACCAATTTTGAGCTTGTTGACATTTACAAAACACAAGTCTCAATTCCGAGCCCTGTTGACATTTACAAAAGACAGGTCTCGATACTCGTTGACATTTACAAAAGACGAGTATCACCTATATTGAAGCTTGGTGGCTTCTCAATCAGTTATGTCATTGCGATCTCTGAACTGGCAGATAGCCAAGTTTCATCTACCATGAAGCTTGGTGGCTTCTCAACCAGTTATGTCATTGCGACCTCTGAACTGGCAGATAGCCAAGTTTCATCTACCATTGAGCTTAGTAGCGTCTCAACCGGCTATATCATTGCGACCTCTGAACCAGCAGACAGCTAAGTCTCAACTTTGAGCCTGTTGACACTTACAAAAGACAGGACTCACCGATGCTTGCTGACATTACAAAAGGCAAGTATCTCCCCTTCAGCCCCGCAAAGGGCTAACCTCGAGATTGCTGACGTCTTAATCGGTTATGTCATTGCGACCTCTGAACCGATGGATAGCCACGTCTCAAAGATTACGTCCTCAAGCAAGAACAAGATTGGAGATTCGACAGAAGCCAAAACAAAAGGAAAGAATTTCCATTAATTCCAAAAGATGGGGACACATGGAGGCACGTATACAATGACCTACAAGCGTACACTGTATGATCTGAGCCGCTCTCCGAGGGCGTTTAGCCTCGTCTTCCTGTCATCAGCAGCCTGGGCAAGCGCTTGTGACCTCAGCTCAGCCTCATCAAAGTCCACCGCCTGGGCCAGACGAGCTTCAACTTCCGCCAAAGTTGCCATCTGTGACAACTCCTGCCGCGCAAGCTCCTCACTCTAAGCTTTGAGTTGTTCAAGCCGCGTAGTTTCCTCAAGACGCACCGGTATGGCCTTGGATAAGAGGAGATTTGCTTTCCTGATCATTTCCTCAGCCTTCGCAATCTTATCCTCAGCGCCAAGAAGAGAACTAGTGGAGGCGTCAATTGCACTTCCAACCTCCGCTTGCCTTGTTTCCAAGGATTTCAAATCAGAAGAGACGGTCTTAGCAGCTTCTTGAGCAGCAAGCCGGGCCTCGTGCTTTCGGGCAACAAGACAGGCGAGCCGGTCATCAACTAAAGACGCCGGGTCTGAGCGATAAAGACGGCGCCACTTCTCTACAGCCTTCTCAAGTTCATCCACCAGGAGTTCTAAAGCAGCAGCCTGATGATATCCCTCAAAGTCCCGAATGCTCTCAATGTCACGGGAGAGGACCACTTTCAGCTTTGAGAATGGTACAGGCGAGCCCTTCAAAACTAGGTCGATAGTTCGCTCCAAGCTTCTATAAAAGCTATCGACCAGGTCACCTATATAATCATTCTCGGCCTCAGCCATTTCTGGCAGGGAGGCAACCTCGGAATAGTCCACTAGCCTGGTCGACGCCGTCGCAGAAGAAGCAGCGGGAACACTGACAGCAGCAGGACCAGCCGAAGGCGATCTCGGCGGAGTCCTCATCGAAACCAGCACGCCAGCCACCGCGGAGGTAGGACTGGCAACCACCTCTTGAACAGCAGGCTCAACCACCAGGGTTGGGGAAGTAGGGCTTGCGATCACCCTCAGTGCCGCACCCGGCAAAACAGTTCGCACCTCACTCGTTGATGTGATTGGGAGTGAGGATACCTCCGGGACTGCCGCCCCTTCAACCTCTGGTCCTTCAGCTGATTTGGGCTGATAAGAAGGCAGGTCGCCATACAGCGCGTCCAACACAGCAGCATCCGCCGTGGCCGAAGCGCTCATGTCACCCCTTGACCCTTCGGGGAGATCTACCAGCTCCCTTGAAGCTGATGCATCTTGAGGCGAACACCTGTAGCAAGACTGCGGTTAGTCGGGACACTACAGAAGAAGCCAAGAGGGTTAGGACAATACCAAAGGATGATGTTGCCTTGAACATCTCGTCGGCCGCACCGGTCTCCAGGGGCTCCGTCGGAAAATTTTGCCTCGATCAGCACGAAGAAAGGAGTAATCCTCCTCGTAACCAGCCCACGGCAGTTGGTCTCGGGAAAGCGACAGATGTTCCAGAGCGAACTTATCTAGCTGCGAAGCTACCCAGACGCGAGTCTACATGATTCCTCGGCGAATCTACATCCCAAAGTAGGATTTAAAGCGAAGCTGAACTCAACCATCATGGTGACGTTCATACTCCACACACCACCGATCAAAGTAATTCAAAGTGTTTCGAAGCCTGAGATATTGCAGACTCTCGAAAACTTTGAAGGGGGTCTTGTTGACACTTAAAAAAGACAAGATTCTTATTGGTCTAAACAATGTCTAAACTTGTTGACATTTACAAAGGACAAGTGACAGACGAGCTGAAGACCAGTTTTCCACCCATCTCCGAGGGACAAGGAAGCAACTTAGACTCCACTGATCCAGCAAGCAGACAGTGAACCGGATTGTTTCTAAACAGACCTCAGCAGGTCTAAGGTGCTAGCACTTAGCATCGCATGAGCCCAAAGGGATAGCCTCGCCTGAGAGGCTAACATCACTCGACTTCGCCTTGAAGCCATCCAAAGCCTCGCCAGGAAGCTAATTCGCAACTTTGCCAAAGAGGACTTCTAGCTCCGCAAAAGGGTTTCTTTCGGACTTCGCCAGAAGCTGCCTCTAGCTCCGCTACGAGCTCAATGCGGACGGCTCCGCTATGAATCTGCCACGGTCAACCTTTGACCAATCAAATCTCCGGATAAGATCGGATCCAATCAGATCAAATCTAATTAAGATCAAATCAGAAATCAAATTGGCAGTTGATTGCCACAATCTCTTGACTCTTCTTAAAACGAGTAAGAAGATCAGGGGAAATCCTCCAACGATATGGAAAGGATCAAAACAAATCAAGAGGATCAACCGACCTGCCAATTCTAGCTTCGCAGAAGCTGATCCTAGCCTCGCAGTAAGGCTACTTTCCAGATTTAAACAGATTTGATTCAATCTGTTTCCATATCTTCAAGGGACGATTATACCCTTGCTCTCCCTATAAATAACCCGCCAGGGGTACAAGGAGATAGAGGGATCGAAGACGAAAAGAGGACTCCACAAGCAGAGGCTTCTTCATAAGTGCCGTGCACTCTCGAATTCAGAGACCTTTTAGAGAATTGCTTTCTCTAACCAGGGTGTTGATGCCCTAACATCGTCCTTCTTCTCAAGGAATCTCCGGAACCAGGCGAGAAGAAATTCCTTATTGAAGGCGATTTTGAGAAGCAGCAAGAGGGTTCTACTAACCTTCTGTTCTCTGATTCCCCGAACCAGGCGAGAATGGAATCTTATCGCTCGCATCGTCAAAGGGACAAAGTGGTCGCGCGCTGACCAGACTCCTATCGGCACACTTCTCCAGAATCTCTGAGGAGATCTACTTGTAATCTTTTTAAGAATACTTGTAATTTAGCTCCTCAAACTTTTTATTGTAAGTTTTCCCCTTTGCAAACATAATGGAAAACAGTTGTGTTTGGATATGTATGTATACTTTAATTTGTATAGGACATACATATACCATGAAGATAAATAAGTTTTGATGATTTTCGTGTTTTTATGATTAAGGAATAATTGAGCTTAATGAAAAATTTTCATGATTATGATATTCACACTTTATATATACACTCACTTTTATGCTTGCTCATGTTTTGATTTCATGAGTCAAAATTGTGCTTAATTGGATTAGAGTGTGATTTTCATGTGGATTTCATGTTTCATGAAAAACAATTTTGTTTTATTCCTTGCTTGAAGGATTTCGTACTAGTTTAAAAGATTTCCAATTAACTAGTTGCGGTATTCTTCACTATGGTAGTGATTTTCAAACAAAGCTTATTTTCAAATCTCTTTTTTGAAAACCCCTACCTTCCATAGGCGGATAAATGGGAGATCATGGTCTTGTATGCTTTAAAATGAAAATCATTTAAAACTTGAACCTTGATTGGGAGGTATTGTAATATGATGTATACACTTGAACTTATTGCTATGTCAATTGGTATCATTGAACTTTTTCAATTGGTATCATTTTGATCTTTGTGTATACTCATATGTTTATTGTGTATGTATATTTCAATTGGTATCATCTATTGGTGATTGGTACTCATTCTATTTCATACACTTTTATTTGTGCTTAAGATATACATTTTTTTCACAAAATCTTGTTTATGCTAGTGCTTGAGTTTCAATTTTGTTTCAATTGATTACTTTTAAATTGGTATCAAGCCCATGCATCTTTTTGATTGGTATTTCATAAAGGGGGAGAAAATTTAATTTTGTCTTTCAATTGGTGATTCTTCAATTGGTATTTGTTTCCCACTCCCTTACTTTATGATTGAAAATTTCATATTGGTATCATATGTTTAAATATGAAAATTATTTACAATTGGTATCAAAATCTTTGTTTAGACATTCAAAATTTATTATGTTTCAATTGATATCAAGATGTTTCATGTGTTTTTTACTTAAAATTGGTATCTAAAAATTTTTTTAGAAAAATACAAAAGTTTTGACTTGTATTGACTATATGCATATAGATTCATGTTGAGTGTATTGTGTATTGAAGAGCTTAACATCTCTTCTTTATGTGGTACACGTGTGTAGGGGGAGCTTCACATCTCCTCTTATTCATTACATAATGTGTGTTATGTGAATTAGGGCTTAACATCCCTCTTTCATGTAATGCATATGTGTAGGGAAGCTAACTTAGCGTCTTCCTCTTCATGATTATATATAGCATATAACATATATTGATATTTGTTTATTTTCAATTGATATCAAGATGCTTCATTGACATATTTATCTATTGATATCATGTTACTTATTGTCCTTGTTTTTGTTTTAGACAAAAGGGGAGAACATTGTTTTATTGTTTTGATTGACTTAAAAGAGGAGCAAGATTTTTACCCTCATTTATTGTTTGGATTGTTTAACCCCTTCTTGATCTTTTTGTTTGACAAAAAGGGGGAGAAAAATTTGTTTGATTTTATTTTACTTTGTTTACCCCTTTGTTGATGAGTGACAAAAAGGGGGAGAATTATTTGAGAGTTTAACATGTTTTATATATGCATACTTATGTTTTTGCATATATTAAGTTTTATTTGGTAAGTTTTAAGTTTTATTGGTATCTAGAGCATCTAGTGTTCTTGTTAATGTTTTATTAATTTAATTGGTAACTAGAGCTTCTAGAATATGTTTTATGCATGTTGATGCATACATGTTTATGTACATTCATTGCATATCATTTATTATTTATGTCTATGCATGAGTTAAGGGGGAGCTTCTTTGAAGCTTAACTTAATCCATGCATATATAACTCCATGAGTTTTGTCATCATCAAAAAGGGGGAGATTGTTGGCCCAAAGGCCTTCCACTCTAGTTTTGATGATGATTAACTCATGTAGTTATGTTTACTAATAATCTTGTGTTGTTTAAGTTTCAGATCATTAACCAAGATATTAGTTGGTGATTAGCTTCAACAAGGTATTTAGAAGCTTTTCATGTTGATTCCAGGGCCAAAGCGTCAAGATCACACATTGCCTAGCCCATGGATGGAGTTTTGGAGCAAGTCTACTTGAAGATGAAGATCATCAAGAAGACTTAGGTATCCATAGTTTATTTAGTGTGTTTAGATCCATTTGTAAAGCTTAGTATAGTTGATATGCTCAAGCACACAACACACACGTTTTCATGTTTTGGATTTGGTTTTCATGAATAGTTTATCAAAACAAGTTTAATTGATATATGTATAGTTGTTTCACTCTATACATGCATGCTTAACTTTATCAAACTTGATTTTGAGCTTAACATCTCTTTGATAAAAATATAAGTTTTGTTTTTGATAAAATTTGCAAGACTCGAAAATGAATTGATATGATTGATATATGTCTTGAAATTTTTATCACAAGTTTGTGTTTCCATATAAAATGATAAAATTATTTTGGTGATTTTTAGAAGTGTTAAAAGATTTTTAAAAAATATTTTAACATGTTTTTCTGACCCAGATTGTTGTTCCAGGCTTCAACCAAGTCGACTTGGTCCTCTGACTAGTCGACTAGGCAGAGGTCGGTCGACCGGGTCGGTCGACCGACGTGCACAAAACTGTGCACGTTTGGAGCCTCTGGGACGGTCGACCGGGACGGTCGACCGGGTCTGAGAGCTCTGCTCTCTGTTTGTTTGGGTCGACCGGGCGGTCGACCGCTGCAGAGAGTTCTTCTCTCTGTTTGTTTCGGTCGACCGGGCCGGTCGACCGCAGTTGCCCAACGGTCATATTTCTGACCGTTGGCGGTCGACCGGGCCGGTCGACCGTTGCCTGTCAGAGCTGCCAGCTCAGCTCTAACGACTAGTTTTGTATTGGGCCTATATAAACTCCATCTCTTTGGGTTTTTGCCCAAGGTTTTCAAGAAGAAAAATTTCAGTGTTTCTCTAGTGTTTAAACAAGTTTTCAAAATAGTTTTTGTGCTAAAAAGATTTCATCTTTATTGTTTTTAGTTTTTGGAAAAATCAAAGAAAAGAGGATTTTGGGAAATTTGTCTTGGTTTTCATTCTATATCTTTTGCAAGAATTTTCCCAAGTGTTTTTCTTTGTAGCTTGTTTCCAAACACCTAGTTTTCCACACTTGAGCTATCACCTATCCTAATCTATTTAGGATCTTGTTTGTGTGGAAAAGAAAAGAGAGAAAAAGAGAAGTGTTTGAGGTTAAGCCTCTAAATTGTAAACCTTCCTTGCTTTTGTTGTATCCCTCTTTGGTAGAGGTTGATCGGAGTGGTATTGTGGTTGGATCCCTCTTCGGTAGAGGTGATTGTGTTTGTATTGGCTACGGGCCTTATCCCTCTTCGGTAGAGGTGGATTGTGGTTGTATAGCCTCTGTGGCTTTGTAAAGGTTGAGAGAGGAGTTTGATACTCCTATAGTGGATTGGGAAATCCTACACGGTGGTGTAGGCGGGGATGTAGAGTTGGGTACTCGAACCTCGAAACAAATCTTTGTGTTAGCGTTTGATCCAATTTCTCTCAACTCTATTCTCTTTACTTTTGTGCAAGCATTATTCCTTCATAGCATATTATATACATTGCTTGTGTTGTCATTGCATAATCCATATTGCTATATCCTTGATTGCTTGGCTTGATTGTGTGTACACATTGCTTGGATTGCTTGTGTGTGTATGCCCAACTTATACTCATCCAACAAGAGCTTCACATAGCGCCTCAACCCATTTCAAGGGAATCGAGAGGAGTTAGTCCAGAGCCTCGCAAGGGGAATTCGGCTACACTTGTTGTATTGTATTAGTTTGTGCAAAATTTGCATTAGCTTCCGCATTTAGCGCACTTAGTTTTGCATTTAGTTTTAGATTAGCACTAACACCTATTCACCCCCCTCTAGGTGTTCCCTTTTCAATATCTACACAGTCACTGACACCCGGGCCACTATTTCACTATATATTTGGACACTAGTATTTCTAATTAGATCACCATCGTCACCTGTCTAGTGATCCACGGTACGCGATGACACTACCCTGTCACCAGAGATGCATGATGGACACCGTTATTTCATGCACGGTATCATCATGACACAGATACTGTAAGGACATGGTATTATCGTAGACATTGATCACTGTTATTACATGCACTATCACAGAGATATTACACGGATTATTGCTACACATAGATGTTCCACTGGTACACGGAGAGACCAATGTACGGACTACCGCATTTCATATTATTGTTACCGTTATGTCACGTTTACATGTCACTTTTACACCTGCATGTCATATTTCATATCTCTGTTTCACGTGCAATCCATGTTCCATGTTACCGTATTCCTGTTATATGATTGTTACCTGTTACTGATATGGATATTCCTGTTACTGGACATGCGATCTGTTGATATGCGATATGTGGGAATCCCACATCTATTGTTCCCGTTTCCCGGTATATTGTTCATGTTATCTTGTTCATGTTATATTGTTCCTGATTCCCGTGATATTGTTCTACGCTATCAACAGAGCTCAGGTCCAGTTATCATGTTACCCGTATCATGTACAGTAGTTATTCTTGTTACATTGTATACTTGATATAACAGATCATAAAACTAACTTGGGTATGGGGGAGACTTGACAGTTGATTAGATCTTATCGGGTGATGTACTGGATCCATATTGTTTTTCCACTGCAGGGGACGGTAGTGCTACCTACCAATTGCTCCATGAGCTCTTGTTACTTGATTCATGCTCCCCTCTTAGCGGAGGGCCCTGGTCTTAGCAGCCAGGGGCTTGTTTAAGGCCATGATCCCGGGTATGCACGGGATACATCCACCCGATAAGAACTCCTCGACCATGGGTTTCCAAGTAACATAATAAAACAGAATACACAATAGTGACGTTGGGAACACTTGTTATTTGGTCACTCTCTCGTTTGGATAATGGTACCCGTAGGCCATGTCCGGATGGGTTCGACTGGAGTGCGGGCTCCAGTAAGAACTGCCAGTGGTATGGGACACTGGAAGAGATTGATTATAATACCAGGTGGTACTGATAGCTACTATTGTATAAATAACATGACTTGCCTGATACATGTATTCTATTGTTTAGTTGTACATGTTCCTGTACCCGACCATTTCTCCGTTATCATGTTAACTGTATATGTTGTTACCTTACCTGTTTCATGCTATACATTCTGTGGTGGCATCCTACTCATGTACATGTATATCTGTTACTTTGCCTGGTACATGTTACTCTTTCTGTGGTGGCATACTACGCATGTTCTGCATTGCATCTATTTTGTCTTCATATGCCCACCTGCATGTTCATATTACATATGCCCACCTGTATGGTCATTGCTATCACATCACCACTAGACGACAGTATTTATGATATCACCCGGACACGCCTAAAGACATGACCAGATGATAACCGGCTAGGTAGTGATGGTATTAAAAGATAACATGCTTATATCTTTCATGTTTAGATACTTCTGCTGCTACTTATATGCTTATTATATGCTTAGGATAAGGTATCACTATTACAACAGCATGTATTATATATTATTATCATGCTTGTACTACTATTGTACATATTATTGCCTCATTCATTTTACCACTCACTAGGTCGCTTTCTGACGACCCTGGGTTTGCATGCCCAGGTTGGAGATCCGAGTTACTGTAGCTTCAGAGAGTGTCTTGGAGTCACATGGGAGATTCCTTATCGGGACTATTCATAGGTATTTTAGTGCTTTATTTCTGTTATCTTATTTGTCCCTCTTTTTCATATCTGTTATGATCGCTAACCTCTTCTGCAGGTATTCTTGTACTTATTTCATGCTGGAACTCATGTGTATATGGAAGTTATATCATGTACTGAGGCTTAACGTACTCGTGAGTGTGTTTTCACCTCGCGTATGTACGTCGCCATAACGTCTCCGTACCTGCAGGATCGGGGCGTTACAATTATAATTTATTAAATTCTGTTGCGACCAAGGTCGCAGTCTTATTTTCTTTTATTTCTGTAAATAAACATTAAACTAATATTTTTAATATTTTTTCATCTATAGGTAAACAACAAGTGAAGGTTCGTCCTCTGAGATCGTGCCTAAAGCCTATGTGCGAATTCATTAAGAAATTCAAAAAACACATTCAGGGCGATTTCATAGATGTGATGAAGCAGACCCCGTTTGGCCCAATCTTTATGGCCTTCTACAATGAGGAATTTGGAGGTGAAAAAGGTCTAAAATCAAATATCAGTGTACTAAAAATTGTATACCAGTATGATAGGGATACAAGAACCTTTAGAATTCGGGGCAAACAAATTGAGTTAACAGTGGAGGATGTTGCCCTAACTTTCGGTCTACCTATCAATGGAGAGGATTTTATTATGAATAAGACGTGTACAATGAAGGATAGAGGGGTTATAAAACATTATTTTTCTAATATAAAGAAGATCACGAAAGTATCCATTAAAGAAGCTTTGGATGATCTTCTGGTCAAGAAAGAAGGAGTGAATTAGATGTGACCAAGGATGAACAGCTTGAGCAGCAAGTGACTTTAAATGAAATTATAAGAGACAGATAAAGACTTGCAGCTCAAGACTTTACGATAATAATCATCCTATATATGTCGGCCCCTCTATTCTTTTCTGACAGTAAATGCACGTTGTCGTGGTATATGTGGAACAGATAGCCAATATGCAGCTGATGAGGACAATATGCTGGGTTAAAACTGTTTGGCAATTCCTGATTGAGTCAATGGACATCTTCAGGCACACCACATAAGAGCTGCAAGGATGCTCCGTGCAAATTATTGTAAGTATGAATATCATATTTGGCAAATATTGTTTGAAATTTTCTTATATATTGTGAATATTTGTATAAACTAATGTAATTATACATTTTGCAGTATTGGCTCTGTGAAATGGCTCTTATTTTTGAGCCAAGGTCTGGTTTGGAGGATAAAACCCCACGGGCAGTTAGATGGGACCTCCAAAACATTAGCAGAGCTCTAGTTGAATTTGATCTAAATGAGCTTGACGCACATATCGTAAGTTTTTAAATATTAGCGACCGTATACTGTTAACGGAAATTTTATACATAAAATGGAGTGCGACCTCAGTCTCAGTTCAATTTATGTGCAGCACAATGTTGTGCGACCATGATCGCATTTCCTTGATAACTCGTTGTAAATAAACTGCGACCATGGTCGCAGTTATATTTATTTCATTGATATGTGCTGAGACCATGGTTGCAGTAAGGATTTACTTGTCTGATTTAATGCTTATAACTGCGACCTAGGTCGCAGTTCCTTGTTAGCTATTCTAGTAAATATTTCATTCATCTGCGATACAACTATAAGATTTCTATAAGATTTCAGTTTATTTTTTTATTTCAGATTTTGTGTCGAATGGCCAACATTTCTAATAATGAAAGAAATATGATTGGCCTTCTTGTTGAAGGAGGAGAGGTAGAAGAAGAAGAAGAAGAAGATATACATAATGAAGCTAACATCCCGGCGGAAATGGAACCAGAACCAGCCGAAATAGTTGAGGAACCAACGAGTGAACAAGAACCAACTATTGCAGGTTATTTGCCAGAACCACGGGATGAACAAGCTGAAGAAATTGAACTTTTGAGGAATGAAAATCAGTACTTGAGAGCATATGTTTATCAGCTAGAAAGAAAATTTTAAAAAATGGAGACTGAGAAAACTCTCAAGGCTGAATTAAAGAAAAAAAGAAGAGAGAGAAGAGAGAAGAGAAAATTAAAAAAGTAGCAGAGGAAATTAAAAGAGAAAGAAGAAGAAGAAGAGCTGCTGAGAGCAGCCACTGCTACGGAGGAGAAGGAGAGAGGGGAAGAGAAGGAGGGAAGAGGAGGAGAAGGAGAAGAGGTAGAGGGAAGAGGAGGAGCAGGAGAAGGAGAAGGAGAAGGAGAAGAGGAAATTCTTGAGGAGAAGAGGAAGAAAGAGGTGGAAGAGAAGAAGGAGAGGATGAAAGAAGAGGAGAGGAGAAGGAAGGGGGAGAGGAGAAGAAGTAGAAAAGGATGACGGAGCAGATGGAGAAGCAGACAGAAGAGCAGAAGAAAAAAAAATGGAAGAGGAGGAAATCAAGGGTTCTCAATTTAAAGTAACTATTGCTGGGGAAGATTTTCTCACTTTTTCTTTAAATATAACTCAACAAATACTTGAACTTCAAAAAGACAGAGCTTCTGAAGAAAAATTTCAAGAACAGACTCCTCCGGCTCAGAAGCAAGTATTCAAAAGAAAAGTTTTGGATTACTCTAAAGGAACGATAGAAAGGGGAGTCAAAGAACGCAAGCGCGCTGAATGAGATCGCGATGACTCCGACTTCGTTTATCTAAAACAAAAGAAGAAAATTAATGAAGATCCTCTTCCACAGCCTGCGGCTCAGACTTCTGCCACTGGTTTCGGCAACGAACAGATTTTAGACACTCAGTTAAAAACCAGGGAATTGACTGAAACCACTGCATACAGAATTCTGCAGCCACATCAACAAGCTCTCATCAAAAATTTCTTAGACAAGGCCTTCTCTGAGTAAGTTAATTAATTTTATATAAAATCATATCAAAAACTATTAGATATTTATATTAGAACAATCTAATTATTAACTTTTTTTTGTTTTTCTTGCAGTTCTACTGCATATCAGGATACTGACAACGGAATAACTGTTACAAAAAATGACATTGAGGACCTGATGTTCAGTAGAGATTTAGATGCCAATATAATTCATTTCTACATGAAGCATCTAGAGAATAGAGGAGGATTAAAAAGTATATTCTTTTAAAGCAAAGCTTGGGTAAACATCTATTTTCTCCTTTATAGTTAATTGAAACACCAATTTTCTAATTAATTTAGTACTTTAAATTTTTGAAGGTTAAATATTCTACTAGTCCCCTATACTGCTAATAAGGCATAACGGATGTACTGTGACCTAGGTCGCAGTCGAGGTTATTATTAATCCTTAAGAATATCACTTGAGTAATGAAGGTTGCGACCTTGATCGCAGTTGTAGGCGCCCTACTTAATCAATAACAACACTGCGACCTTGGTCGCAGTGCATGTTAATAAACAGACCGGATTGCTAAGAAGTCCTTAAAAATTAAACATGTATACTGATGATGGCGATCAAGGTTGCAGTGAAAGTATATTAACTAAAACACACTGCGACCAAGATCGCAGTCTGTTGTCTTGTCAGAATAACATCTGATTTTCATATCGTTTTTTATACTTTGAATTCATTTTAAATTTAATTTTATTGTTCACAGCACGGTGTTGTATCTAAAAGTAGAGATCTTAAAGATTATTTCATCAAGCAGTTGTTGAAAAACTGGACAATTAATGTGCAATACATGTTCTTCCCGATCAATCACAAACACAGTGCCAAGGAACGTAGATTTCACTGGACCTTGTTGGTATTTGATTGTCATACACAAAAGTGAATTTTTTACAATTCTTTGGTCCCAGCTGAAAAATCAAGTAGTACATTAAAGTTTTATCAAACAGATACAAGAACAATGGTGAGTAGACTTTTAATATTGCGATTACTGAATACTTGCACTTAATTTGATTAATATTGATATTTTTTCTATTGACATTGCAGAAAGAAAGGTTATTACAGATTTTTGAAATTGATTTCAATAAATTAATGAAAAAAACATATATAAAATACGTAAGATGCCCCCAACAAGCAAACAAGTATTTTTTTTGGGTGACATTTACCTAACATATTTTCTGCATTTTTTGAGTACAAAAATCTAATTTCATTTAATGATTTCCCTGTACAATTTTCAGTGTTGATTGCGCTGTATATGTATGCAAGTACATGAAAAGTATAGCATTTGGTAGTCCATCAGCTATTGATACTGTGACAGCTGCCGATGTACAGAGATTAAGAAGCGAGCTTGCATACATGATACTCACAGATAGAGAGAAAAGTTGGGATGAAGAAACAGAAATTATAAGAAGGATGATAATTGAAGACTGACAATTGACATAATTTTTTAATTATAATATTGTTAATTCATTGATGTACCTCATTTTTTATGATAAATGTAACAATAGATGTAAAACTGGTCTGTTGGTTTTATTAATTTAATTTATTACATTTTTATTCATTTGTTATACAATCCACTGAGATTTCTTTATTTTCGTTCTATTGCTGTTACACAGTGCATGTTACTAATTTGCATTGATATTAGAAACAAACATGAGTTTAGAATTTGCACTACGATCAAAGTCGTAGTCATGACCTGTGGAGTTGCATCGTTTGCTTATATTGCGACAATGGTCGCATGAATAATTTCGTTTGTAAAAAATTTTAACATCTATCTATTAGAATTCTATTAATGTAATCGAGATAGCGATCGCGGTTGTAGTTATTGAATCATATATCAGATTGCACTGCG
This sequence comes from Agave tequilana, assembly GCA_038442645.1. NCBI lineage: Eukaryota > Viridiplantae > Streptophyta > Magnoliopsida > Asparagales > Asparagaceae > Agave > Agave tequilana. The sequence continues at coordinate 137,620 of JAVJIF010001431.1, read as the reverse complement.
ACCGTGGTTGCATTACCATAATCAGGACACCAAAGTTTTTATACACATAGCTCTTTATATATGTTTTAATTTTATTAACTTAATTAATTTAATGAAACGTAAACATAATCCTCCTTGTCTTTTTCTACCATAAGAAATTAAAAAAATAATATTCTTGAAGTGTTCAGAGTACAAAGTAACTTCATGTAAAAATATATTAACTTTTTAACTGTTTTCGAAAACTGAACAGTCACCTGGAAAGTATACACTTTTTGAAAAAAGCCAGAAAATAAATTTGCGACATGTTCACGTCGTTTGAGAGCATAAACCTTTTAGAATTCTTGGATTAAGAATATATAAAGGGTTATCATTAAAGAAAAACAAACAGACTAAATTGGTTTTGCTGAAATTCGTCTCTCAACATTCGGAAACAGATTCAAAATTGTCTTCTCCACCATCTTCACCGGAAAGAAGCCAATCATCTAATGATGATTGGATGTATAGTTCTGAATCTTCCCTCGCTACGGGTCAGAGGATGAGCCTGATACAGACGACCCATTCTGAGAGTTCATTGATGAACCGAAATACTGCTATGAAGACGAAGAAAGCGAAGAATAGATTGTTGGTAAAGAGGAGGAAGAGGAGGACTGCGATAAGGAAGACGAACACAGTCATAATATAGAGGACGAATCTGATTATGATGGTGATGATGAGGACTAGTAGATTAATACTTTTAAATTTGTATTTTGATTTTTAAAAATATATAAGCCTGTTTTGTAATGTAAATTGTGTGAATTATAATTTTTGTTTACATAATATTGGTTGAACTACTGTACCTTTTTCACTAATTTTATTCTTGTGGTAGACGCAACATGTATCTACGGTGCCAATTTCTAAGCCAGAAAAATATTAAAATTTAATAACATGGAAGTCGATCTGAAATAACATCAGCCAACTGCGACTCTGGTCGCATTTTTTGAAACTGCTGTAGACTTTGACAAAGTGATATTCAAATAGGCAAATATGAACTGCGACCCTGGTCGCAGTCTTACTTTATGTTCAGTGGACTAAAGCACAACATACGATAGATCCCTCGAAATGGATGTTAAAATTAAATAAAAAGGGATACACTGCGACTATTGTCGCAGTCGAAAAAAATAACGTTAGCCAACTGCGACTCTGGTCGTAGTTATGAAACTGTTATAGACTTCGAGAAACTCGATATTCAAATTGGCAAATATGAACTGCGACTATGGTCGCAATGTTACTTTATTTTTAGTGGAATAAAGCACAACATACGGCAAAATTGTCGAAATGGATGTTAAAATTAAATAAAAAGGGATACACTGCGACTATTGTTGCAATAAAAAAAAATAACGTCAGCCAACTGCGACTCTGGTCAAAGATATGAAACTGGTGTAAACTTAGAGAAAATCGATATTCAAATGGGCAAATATGAACTGCGATCCTGGTCACAGTGTTAGTTTATGTTCAGTGGACTAAAGCACAACATACGGCAAAATTGTCGAAATGAATTTTGAGCGGAAAATTTCAACTATATTCAAATGTTATAATAATACCAAGAGACGGGGGATACTTGAAAAGCAACAAACCAATTTCGCGTGCAATGAAACACTGCGACCACGGTCGTAATTATTCCTATACACTGCTTATAATTGCGACCAAAGTCGTTGTCTATGTTCAATGAACTAAAAGGTAAACTATGTGGGCTAACATTGTCACAGTGAAATTCTAAAGTACAACTGCTTACAAAAAGTACAGTAGATGTGAAAACGGATATAAAAATCTACTTATAATGCGACGCAGGTCGCAGTATAGGACATGAATCTCTCTTCGCTGTGCGACCATGGTCGCAGTTGATGACTGAAGCTGTGAAAATGAACACTTTATTCGTTCTAGGTAGACGCAACATGAAACTACTTCTTCTGTAATTAAAAAGGAAAAGTAAAAATTTGAAACATCAAACTTTAGAAAGAATTATATAACAGGTTTAATTTAATACCAATAATGGACAACCATTCCTGTAATGGCCCAGCTCTTGACAATTTTCACATCTTCGATGCTTCACTTCCTTCTGAGATACAGAATCTTCAAAATCAGACTTAAGCCTGGATGCAGCTCTAGGCCTCCCCTTGGTTGGTACAGGACCAATTGGATCGTGTATAGTTAATTCTTCACCATCTCGCAGAACAACGACGGATCCACTGGAACCAATATTAGTTTTAGACTGTGATGATTGATAATTTACTAAATTGGCTTTGTATTCATTACTGGTTTCTTCAGCAAATCTTTCCAAAACTGCGTCCAACTTTGAAAGATGGATATCAGAATCGGCGACCATTTCAAGAATTGCATTAAATTTGGAACGAAGTGTCTATAATCTAGCTGTCCCTGGAGTGCCTTGACTGGAAAAAGCCCTAATGCCATTTTCAATTGTAACATTTTTCTAACGAGCATCCAACCTCCATCTCTGAAGTATATATGATTCTTGTATATGTGTAACGTGATTGTGCCACAAAACACACAGAATATGTCTACAAAGGATACCCTCTATTTCGAATAATGAGCAACTACAAGACACATCAAGTTCATCAGGCTTTTCATAACTGACCTTTTCCCATGTGTCTTTTGATTCTAAAAAATCACCAACTAGATATTTTGATCCAGTTCCATCGTGTTCCAACTCATCTGAAAAGAGTGTCATTACAAATGCCCATTCCTTTTAGAACTACTGAAAAATCTTTGGGGTATACAACTTCGAAATCTGTATCTCATATGGATTCGATGTACAGTTGGGCACAGAATTCAAACCCCGAAAGTCTTGTTGAGATTCAGAACTATGACGGGCAGCAACAGCTTTATCATATTGGTGTACGAATTCCACTAGTTTCGTGTTTGCATTCACAAAACCATCAAAGAAAGAATTAATACTCTCAGACCTCCGCCTGGTTGTCATTCCAGCACAGAAAACATCCTTGAGATATGCATTGACCCAGTGTCCACGCAGTCTGTGCATCTTCAACAACCAACCGTCTTCTTCTTCTTATAAATGATATTTTTCATTCATCAGTCGCCATCGCTCCTCGCATGTGCTTATATCACGGGAGGTGTACCAATGATGGAAATCAGAGACCATATCTTCCCCATACTTGTTCGTCATCAGGATTTGTTGCTCAGCAATATGTTTCTGTACATGCCAGAAACAGTAAGGTGCCGATTAGTTGAAAAAACCATCTTGATGGCATCACCGATCTGGGCATCCTGATCAGTAATAATCAACTTCGGTGCAACTCCATGCATGCACTTGAGTCATTTATTGAATAGCCACACAAATATATCTCTTTGCTCATCCGCAAGCAATGCACAGCCAAACAAAATTGACTGTCGATGATGATTTACTCTGGTGAATGAAGCAAATGGCAAGCTCTAGTGATTAGTCATGTATGTTGTGTCAAGAACGATCACATCACAGAACCTCAAATACGAGGACATAGCTCTTCCATTAGCCCAAAAAATGATTCTAAGTGTGCCCTCGTTATCAACTTCACTTGCAAAGAAAAATTTTGGATCGGACTCGGCTTTCTCTTGGAAATATTTGATGATCGCAATAAACTCATAGCCAATGTTATTTCTATGGTGACGAGTAAAATCAATAACTTGTTGCGGGCTTACTTCTTCACAACCTTCTCCGTGGCTCATTGCATTGACAACACGGGAAATATTTGAAGGACGAATTCCTACATCAACCAAATTGCTCATAATGCTTCTGCTAATCTTTGATCGATGTGTCTGGTGAGAGTAATGGTGATGTACCTTATCCGGGCTTGACAATTCATGTGAATGAGAAGCAACAAACTTGATGACAACCCAAGATCTTCTGTCAAATAAAAAATGAAGACGAACATGCATCTCAGCAGGATACGCTACTCTAATGTCAATTCGATGGTGGACTGTAAGCCCAACTTGTCTTTTGTCACACAACTTCTTCACACCCTCCTTATTGTAACAAAATTTTCTGCAAATAACTTCATGAGGAGGCCTCCGTGACTTATCTATTCCTTTTCTTCTCACGCCAAAACCTCTATTCCTTGCATAAGAATTGTAGAAGCTGTATGCTTCCTCATCCGTGATAAACTGTTTCCCTATAAAAATATTTGAGCTTTCAGATATTTTTCCATGTGCATTCAGATCCTACAAACAAATTGATGAACTACATAAAAATGAATAATTGAATATCACACGTCTGAACTGTAATTACACAAACTGCGACTAAGGTCGCAGATGTAAAGAAATCTATAACTTCTAAATAACAGACTGCGATCGTAGTCACAGTTTTTCGTATGAGCAGATTTTTTAAAAACCTGAATAATAACTGTGCAACTCTCTCATTAATATATACTGCGACCTTAAGTCGCATTCTTAAGATTTAGTGTATAAACTAGATATAATTGACCTGGACACCTGTAAGAATTATAAAAATAAGGACACGACTTAGGTCGCAGTTACAAAAATAGCTTTTACAGCCGGAAATTGTTTTAAATTCAAACTGCGACCTTGGTCGCAGCTCTTAAACTTTAGTGTTATTAACTTACTGGTCGCAGTTCATAAATTTTAGTGTATTAAATTTAAAAGGTGCGACTTAGATCGCATTTAAACAAAACTGTGAAATTCTTTCTGAAAAATCGGTACTTTAGAACAAGTGATTATTTTGTTCTGTAAAACGAAACATAGGTCGCAGTTTCATATACGCTACAGAGAAATCTTATACATTTAAGAAATTGCGGGGAGAAATTGACAAAATAAAAACCTCTTGATCAGCATGCAAAGATGTCAACCCTTCAATACTTTCAATATTCTGAGAGAAAGTTGAATTAGATGATATATGGTCCATATTTAGATCGGGAGATAGATCGCTTACGACTGCGATCAGAATTGGCAGGGGAAGTGGACTGCTCCGACATCGACATTAAATAAAAAGGAGAAAAACCTGATCCGGAAATCGCTATTTTCAGAAAAAACTTTATGGCAAGCAGGAAAAGAAAAACCTAAATCTGACAACTAGCGGTAAAAAAAAGGGAGAAAATAATAATAAACAATAACCTAAATCTGACAACGAGCGGTAAAAAAAATGGGGGGAAATAATAATAAACAATAACGGGGCAAGTACCTTTTACCGAGGGGTATTTAGTAATTTAACTTATTCCAATAAGCGGACCGCAACTTAGTGGTGTGACAAATATTGTGCCACGTCACCGCAGCCTGAGAGAGTCTCTCAGCCGTCGGTCTCTATATATATATGTATGTATGTATGTATGAAGATCCCTAAAGATTCAAGATAAGTACATAGATTAAAATTCTGTAATTTATACTCAATTAAGCTGGAACCATCCTTGTATGGATTAAAACAATTAGGACGCATGCGGTACAATTGTCTCGGTGAATATTTATTAAAAAGGGATATGTGAATAATCTCATATGTCCATGTATATTCATAAGAAAATCTGAAATTGGGTTTTCCATAGTCGCAATATATGTTAATGCTTTGAACCTCATAGAGACTCCTGAAGAGCTCACAAAGACTGCCGCTTATTTGAAAAAGGAGTTTGAAATGAAAGATCTTGAAAAAAATAAAATTTTGCCTTGGCCTAAATATTAAGCACTTTTGAGAAGGAATTTTCCTTCATAAAATAAAAATAGCGTACACTGAAAAAAATTGAAACATTTTTTTATGGATAAAGCTCATTCATTAACATCTCTGATGGTTGTACGATCACTTGATATAAAAAAAGGTCATTTTCATCCTCCTGAAGAGGGTGAAGAACTTCTTGGTTCTAAAGTAGCATATCTTAATGCAATTGGTACTCTTACATATCTTGGAAATTATACACGGTCAGACATTGCATTTTCAGTCAACCTATCAAGATATAGCTCTACCCCAACTCGAAGGCATTGGAATGGTGTCAAACACATATTTCGCTATTTATATGGAACAGTTAATTTGGGTTTGTTCTACCCCAAAGAATCAAAGTCACCATTAGTTGAATATGCAGACGCTGAATATCTTTTTGATCCACATATAGGGAGACACTAATAGGTAATGTCTTCACGTACGATAACACAGCTATATCGTGGAGATCTGTAAACAAAGTATGACACTCTGAAATTCTTGCAATTCATAAATCAAGTCGTGAATGCATATAGTTAAGATCTATTATTCAGCATATTCGAGAATTATGTGGATTATCCTCAAAGAAAGATACTCCAACAATATTGTTTAAAGATAATGTTGCTTGTATTGCACAAATTACAGGAGGCTACATTAAAGGAGACATGATCAAACACATACCACCGAAGTTCTTTTACACATATAAGCTCAGAAGAAAGGCAATGTCGATATTCAGCAAATACGGTCAAGTGACAATCTGGCAGATTTATTCACACAAGCGTTGCCGGCATCGACATTTAAGAAGCTGGTATATAAAATTGAAATGCGCCGCCTCAGAGATATTACATGCTGAAGTGAAATTTATCTCATCAGGGAAAGCATGTCATCAGTAGGTCTACATACTGTACTCTTTTTTCTTCATCCAAGTTTTTATCCCACTGGGTTTTTCTTGGCTGGGTTTTAATGAGAGCTTCACACGCTTACAAGGAGCATGATCGGTTAGTGATTTGCATATTAATCGTCACATTCATATATTTATTGTTTAATAAATTCTTCTATTTAATTATCTTTTTGTCTAATTAATTGCAGGGCCTTTACTAAGGGAGAAGGAAGAGAACAAGCCCAAAGCCTATCTAAATTCTGATTTAATTCAGAATTAATTCAAATCAAGGATCAGGATAAATCAGGCATATCAGGGCAAATCAAAAAAGATAAAACCAGTTGAAAATCAGTTAAATCAAATCTTTTACAAATCAAGTTAGTTAAAGTTGAGGATCAACGCTAATATCGTCAAATCCATAGCTCAAATCGAGAAACCTGTTGGAGATACTGACGAATCATCAAAACTGGAAGCTGCACCCCGGTGTGGCCACATGGCCAAACCCAGGCAGTAAAAACGCGGCCATTCTATTGAGATATTAGGAGCGTTTTCTCCCTCTATTTTCAGACGCACTCCTCCTTCTGCATTTTGTTATAAATAGCCGTAGATTCTCAGTATAGAGAGAACGTGTTACCCCCTACTCCCTGGTGTACGTATCACAGTATCAGTATGCGATACGACGTACAAAGTTGATTTGACCTTTCTGATAGTCAGATTGAACTAATTTTAGTTTTAAATATTCTTTTTCAATATTTTAGATTTTTTAGGATTTTCTGAAATTTTTTTGGATTATTTTGGAATATCTCCCTAGTCGGTGTCGACCGACACCGATAATCAGCTCTCCGATTTTTATTTCACAAATGGAATAGAATTTTGAGAATCTGCTTTCACTTTGTGTCTTAGAATCATATGCTCTACGTTAGGGTATTTTTGAGAATTTTTCTGAATTTATCAAAAATCGGGCCAAACCGGTGTCGCCCGGTACCGGCGACATCTTTCAGGATTTTTAATTTGCAAATCAGATTGAATTTCTTCAAACTGTTTTCATATTACGTCTCAGGATAATATTTTCTATTTTCTGTAATTTTTGGGCACCGTTCGGAGCTAGTCGAATTTTGGGCCGAATTAAATAATAATATTTTAATTATTTTAAATCCTTTTCTTTTCCTTTCTTTTTCTCTCCCCTCCTTTCTTTCTCTGGATGTTTCTTCCACCGCCATTCTCTCCACCGCCTTCTCTCTTTCTTCTTCCCCCTTAAAAATCTCCCTCTCTCTTTCTCCCTCTTTAATTCACACACCACCTCTCTCTCTCCTCACTCTCTTCCTCTCTCTCTCTGCGTGTTCTGTGGGGCCACCACGGCCGGCGCACCGTCGGTGGCCGGTGACCCCCAACCGGAGGCCGCCTCCCTCCTCTTCTTCTCCTTCCTTCTTTTTTTTCTTCTTTTCCTGTCTTTCTTCTTTTCTTTTCTCTTCTTCTCTCTCCATCTCTCTCTCCCCCGCTCTCTCGTTCCCTGGGAACCGCCGCCGGTGGGCAGAATCGCCGGCGGCGAGGCGGCGCCGGCGGGGCTGGCGGTGGCTAGCCCCTGCCCCATCTCTCCCTCTCTGTCAAACCCTCCCTCTCTCTATCTCTCTCTCTCACTCTCTCTCCCCCGGTCTGACTTACGGCCGTGCCACGGGCGGCCGGGACCGCCGCCAGCGGGCCCCCCTTGCCGCCGGCCAGCAAGGCTGGTCGGCTTGCGCGCGCGGCGACAGCAGCAGCAGCAGCAGCTGCTGCTGCTGTGGCTTCCTTTATTGAGTTTGGGTAGAACCCAAACCCAATAACCCTATTGGGTTACTTTTTAAACCCATAAACCCAATTGTCTAAACCCGATAACCCGTTAACCCAAATACCCCTTTAAGCTTAAGTTCCGGGTTTGGGTAGTGGATCCAAACCCGACCCGTTAACAGCCCGAACCCGCATCCGCAACCCAATAAAGGTAAAATTACAGAAAACCCCCTGTTACATTTCAGTATTTGCATTTGCAATATTTTTATTTACATATTTAACCCATTTTGATGATTTTAGCGTTCAGGCGATATTTGGAGCATCCGGACTCCGATTCGAACGATTCTGGATCCGTTGCGATCGTGGAAAGAGAGCTACCTTCTTATGGCTAGTTTGTAAGTGTTTTTATTTTATAAATTATATTGTACCATGTTTAGTGAGATGAATTGATTGCTTTCTGTGACAGATCTTGATTATGGATAAAATACGGTAACGATTAATTATTAACTAGTAATGATTGGACAGTCATTGTAATAGGAATAACCCAAAAGATTGTTAGGTATTTTCTGATTTAATATGAGGTAATAATAGTAACAATAACTACTGACATAGACAACTCGGACACAGTCATCATACCTGTACAGGCACTGACACTCGGGCCACTATTTCACCATATTCTTGGATACTATTATGTCATGTATTGGATCATAGTTAGATAACTATCATCACATGTATACTAATCCACGGTATTCGATGACACTACACTATCACTAGATATGAATATAGGACACCGGTATTGCATCCACTGGTATCATCATTACACGGATACTGTAAGTTCACTGGACATGGTATTATATTAGACATTGACCATTGTTATTACATATACTAGTAATACACAGATATGTTACACGGATTATTGCTACACATATATGTTCCACTGATACACGGATATACCAATTCATGGAGTATGGCATTTCATATTATTGTTATCATCGTTACATGGATGCTCAATAAGCAGTTATCTCATGTTCACACATCACCGTACATATGCTCACCGCACGAGTGTACATGTATGTATTGTTTCTATCTTCTTGTCATCACCGTACATAGTACATGTATGTATTGTTTCTATCTTCTTGTCATCACCGTACATAGTACATGTATTATTGTTCCATCTTATCCCCGTCTCCCTGTGATATGATTGTTTCCCGTTACTGTTATTGATATTCCCGTTACTGGATGCATGAGCTGTTGATATACAATGTGTGGAATTCCACAGCTATTGTTTCCCGTTTCCCATTATCGTGTTTCATGTTATCAACAGAGCTCATGTCATGTTATCGTATTACTTGTACCATGTCCCGTACTTGTTCCTGTTATACTGTATAATGAAAGATAAGAAAGATAACTTGGGTATTGGGGAGACTTGACGGTTGACTAGATCTTGTCGGGTGGATGTCTGGATCCATTGTTTGTCCCACTGCAGGGGACGGGGTAGTGCTGGCTACCGTCTGTTACTCATGAGCATCCCGTTTCCCGTTATGTTTTAGCTCATTGAGATCTCGTTAGATGTTACAGCCTTAGCGGGCTGGCCCTGGTCTCAGCAGCCAGGGATCTGTTTAAGGCCGTTGTCCCGGGTATGTACGGGATACACCCACCTGACTAGAGCTCCTCGACTATGGGTTTCCAAGTAACATAAGACAACAGTATACACAATAGTGACGTCGGGAACACTTGTTATTTGGTCACTCTCTCGTTTGGATAATGGTACCCGTAGGCCATGTCCGGATGGGTTCGACTGGAGTGCAGCTCCAGTATGAACTGCCAGTGATATGGGACACTGGAAGAGATTGATTAAAATACCGGGTGATACTAATTGCTACTATTATATAAACAACATGACTTGCCTGATACATGTATACTATTGTGTAGTTGTACTTGTTACTGTTCCTGATACTTTATCCGCTATCATGTTACATGTATACTTTGTTATTTTACCTGGTACATGTTACACTTTTTGGGTGGCATACTACTCATGTATATGTATACTCTTCATTGCATATATTCTGTTTTCTGTATACCTGGCAGACATCATTACTGGCTATGTACAACACCGTATTATGGTTATATTGCATATGCCCATCTGCATGTTCACTTCTATCACGTCACCACTAGCATGTTCATTTCTATCACGTCACCACTAGACAACATTATTTAGTATATAAAACTGGATATGACTCTAGACATGACCCGATGATAACATGCTAGGTAGTGATAGTATTAAAGATGACATGATTATATTTTTCTACTGCATATTATATACTTATTATATGGTATCACTAGTACAACATCATGTATTATATATTAGTATCGTGCTTGTATTACGATAGTATATATTACTGTCTCCTTCATTTTATCACTCACTAGGTCGCTTTCTGACGACCCTGGGTTTGCGTGCCCAGGTTGGAGATCCAAGTTATCGTATTGTCCGATAGTCCATTGGGTTCACATAGGAGACTTATCATCGAGACCATTCATAGGTATCTTTGTGATTTGTTTCTGTTATCTTATTTATCCCTGTTTTCTTATCTGATATGATCACTAACATCTTTTTGCAGGTATTCTTGTACTTATTTGCTGCTGGAACTCTTATAAATATGGAGGTGATTTCCTGTACTGAGGCTTAGCGTACGTACGTGAGGGTTTTCCGCCCTGCGTATGTACGTCGCCATAACGTCCCCGTACCTGCGAGATCGGGGCATTACATAGTGGTATCAGAGCCTAGGTTCACACCTGGTGTGGGTAACCACCTGAGTCAATGTTTGGACTCTTACTAACAGTACAATCAGATTCAGATTCAAACTTGTCTGGATCTGAATTTGGGATTCCAGCGACGAGTACAAGAATACCATGTCATTGACAATTCATTCCTTGACTCTGTTTTATTCCTTAATTACAGTTGTCACCCAGACTATCTGATTTCCTTTTTACTTTCTCTTCATCCTATTGCTTTCATTCTGTTAGCTGTAGTTCACTACACTAATTCTCCATCCCGAGCTCCTTATAAATCTCAGAGTGCGCAGTGGAAGTGTCGTGGACCAGTAACATTTAGGCTTTGGGGCTATAAATCTTGCCCTCCCACCTGCATTGAAATTTTGAGGATGAAATTTTTTGTAAGGTGGGGAGAAATTAACCCCCTGCTCTCTGGTGTACGTATCACAGTATCAGTACGCGATACGACGTACAAAGTTGATTTGACCTTTCTGATAGTCAGATTGAGCCGATTTTAGTTTTAAATATTCTTTTCTAATATTTTATATTTTTTAAGATTTTTTGAAATTTTTCTGGATTATTTTGGAAAATCTCCGTAGTCGGTGTCGACCGACACTGATAATCAGCTCTCTGATTTTTATTTCACAAACGGAGTAAAATTTTGAGAATCTGCTTTCACCTTATATCTTAGAATCATATGCTCTATATTAGAGTATTTTTGAGAATTTTTCTGAATTTATCAAAAATCGGGCCAAACCGGTGTCGCCCAGTACCGGTGACATCTTCCAGGATTTTTAATTTACAAATCAGATTGAATTTCTTCAAACCGTTTTCATATTACGTCTTAGGATAATATTTTCTATTTTTTGTAATTTTTGGGTACCGTTCAGAGCTAATCGAATTTTGGGCCGAATTAAATAATAATATTTTAATTATTTTAAATCCTTTTCTTTCCTTTCTTTTTCTCTCCCCTTCTTTCTTTCTCTGGATGTTTCCTCCACTGCCATTCTCTCCACTGCCTTCTCTCTTTCTTCTTCCCCCTTAAAAATCTCCCTCTCTCTCCCTCTCTAATTCACACACCCCCTCTCTCTCCTCACTCTCTTCCTCTATCTCTCTCTCTGCATGTTCTGTGGGGCCACCATGGCTGGCACGCCGCCGGTGGCCGGTGACCCCCAACCGGAGGCTGCCCCCTCCTCTTCTTCTCCTTCCTTCTTCTTTTTCTTCTTTTCCTGTCTTTCTTCTTCTTCTTCTTTTCTTTTCTCTTCTTCTCTCTCCATCTCTTTCTCTCTCCCGCTCTCTCGTTCCCTGGGGACCGCCGCCGGTGGGCAGAATCGGCGGCGGCGAGGCGGCGCCGGCGAGGCTGGCGGTGGCCAGCCCTTGCCCCATCTCTCCCTCTCTTTCAAACCTTCCCTTTCTCTCTATCTCTCTCTCACTCTCTCTGCCCCGGTCTGACTTACGGCCGCGCCGCCGGCGGCCGGGACCGCCGCCAGCGGGTCCCCCTTGCCGCCGGCCAGCAAGGCTGGCCGGCTTGCGCGCGCGGCGGCAGTAGCAGCAGCTGCTGCTGCTGTGGCTTCCTTTATTGGGTTTGGGTAGAACCCAAACCCAATAACCCTATTGGGTTACTTTTTAAACCATAAACCCAATTGTCTAAACCCGATAACCCGTTAACCCAAATACCCATTAAACTTAAGTTTCGGATTTGGGTAGTGGATCGAAAACCGACCCGTTAACAGCCCGAACACGCATCCACAACCCAATAAAGGTAAAATTGCAGAAACCCCCTGTTACATTTCAGTATTTGCATTTGCAATATTTTTATTTACATATTTAACCCATTTTGATGATTTTAGCGTTCGGGCGATATTTGGAGCATCCGGACTCCGATTCGGACGATTCTGGATCCGTTGCGATCGGGAGAAAGAGAGCTACCTTCCTATGGCTAGTTTGTGAGTGTTTTTATTTTATAAATTATATTTTACCACGTTTAGTGAGATGAATTGATTGCTTTCTGTGACAGATCTTGATTATGGATAAAATACGGTAACGATTAATTATTAACTAGTAATGATTGGACAGTCATTGGGAATAACCCAGAATATTGTTAGGTATTTTCTGATTTAATATAAGGTAATGATAGTAACAATAACTACTGACATAGACAACTCGGACACAGTCATCATACCTGTACAGGTACTGACACTCGGGCCACTATTTCACCATATTCTTGGACACTATTATGTCATGTATTGGATCACAGTTAGATAACTATCGTCACATGTATACTAATCCACGGTATTCGATGACACTACACTATCACTAGATATGAATGCAGGACACCGGTATTGCATGCACTGGTATCATCATTACACGGATACTGTAAGTTCACTGGACATGGTATTATATTAGACACTGACCATTGTTATTACATGTACTAGTAATACACAGATATGTTACACGGATTATTGCTACACATATATGTTCCACTGATACACGGATATACCAATTCATGGAGTATCGCATTTCATATTATTGTTATCATCGTTACATGGATGCTCGATACACAGTTATCTCATGTTCACACATCACTGTACATATGCTCACCGCACGAGTGTACATGTATGTATTGTTTCTATCTTCTTGTCATCACCGTACATAGTACATGTATTATTGTTCCATGTTATCCCCGTCTTCCTGTGATATGATTGTTTCCCGTTACTGTTATTGATATTCCCATTACTGGATACATGAGCTGTTAATATGCAATGTGTGGACTTCCACAGCTATTGTTTCCCGTTTCCCGTTATCGTGTTTCATGTTATCAACAGAGCTCATGTCATGTTATCGTATTATTTGTACCATGTCCCGTACTTATTTCTGTTATACTGTATAATGAAAGATAAGAAAGATAACTTGGGTATTGGGGAGACTTGACGGTTGACTAGATCTTGTCGGGTGGATGTCTTGATCCATTGTTTGTCCCACTGCAGGGGACGGGGTAGTGCTGGCTACCGTCTGTTACTCATGAGCATCCTGTTTCTCGTTATGTTTTAGCTCATTGAGATCCCATTACATGTTACAGCCTTAGCGGGCTGGCCCTGGTCTCAGCAGCCAGGGATCTGTTTAAGGCCGTTGTTCCGGGTATGCACGGGATACACCCACTTGACTAGAGCTCCTCGACCATAGGTTTCCAAGTAACATAGGACAACAGTATACATAATAGTGACATCAGGAACACTTGTTATTTGGTCACTCTCTCCTTTGGATAATGGTACCCGTAGGCCATGTCCAGATGGGTTCGACTGGAGTGCAAACTCCAGTATGAACTGCCAGTGGTATGGGACACTGGAAGAGATTGATTAAAATACCGGGTGGTACTGATTGCTACTATTGTATAAACAACATGACTTGCCTGATACATGCATACTATTGTGTAGTTGTACTTGTTACTGTTCCTGATACTTTATCCGCTATCATGTTACATGTATACTTTGTTATTTTACCTAGTACATGTTACACTTTCTGGGTGGCATACTACTCATGTATATGTATACTCTTCATTGCATATATTCTGTTTTCTGTATACCTGGCAGACATCATTACTGGTTATGTACAACACCGTATTATGGTTATATTGCATATGCCCATCTGCATGTTCACTTCTATCACGTCACCACTAGCATGGTCATTTCTATCACGTCACTACTAGACAACATTATTTAGTATATAAAACTGGATATGACTCTAGACATGACCCGATGATAACATGCTAGGTAGTGATGGTATTAAAAGATGACATGATTATATTTTTCTACTACATATTATATACTTATTATATGGTATCACTAGTACAACATCATGTATTATATATTAGATCGTGCTTATATTACGATAGTATATATTACTGCCTCCTTCATTTTACCACTCACTAGGTCGCTTTCTGACGATCCTGGGTTTGCGTGCCCAGGTTAGAGATCCAAGTTATCGTATTGTCCGATAGTCCATTGGGTTCACATAGGAGACTTATTATCGAGACCACTCATGGTATCTTTGTGATTTGTTTCTGTTATCTTATTTATCCCTATTTTCTTATCTGATATGATCATTAACATCTTTCTGTAAGTATTCTTGTACTTATTTGCTGCTGGAACTCTTATAAATATGGAGGTGATTTCCTGTATTGAGGCTTAGCGTACGTACGTAAGGGTTTTCCGCCCTGCGTATGTATGTCGCCATAACGTCCCCGTACCTGCGGGATCGGGGCGTTACAGGACGATTCAGTAGAGAGCATAGGCTAGGCTATTATGTCGTTTGTACTTACATTTTTAGTTTTCTTCTATATAATTTTTGTTTTTCTTTTTGTAACTAAGAGGAGAGAAAAGTTTCATGGAGTAATGAGAATGAAGCTTGTACTGAGGGTGACATCGGTGTAAATTCTTCTTTTCTTCTATTTTTATTTGAATCCAATCAAAGTTATAATTTTATGTTCTTCTTCTTCTCGTACTCTTCTTCTACCAGTTTTTAATGATAATTCAAATGAAACCTATAGCATCGAAGATGTCTTGTCATTGCAAGCGCCCTTGATGGCTTATGGTGATGGATAGTCATTTTTATTTATTTTTTTGCTACCTTTAAAATTCATAAGTCTGGAAATGGAAAAGATCCTATTTGTCGTGCTTTACTCGCCTTCAACATGAGGTAAGTCTTTGCCAATGATTCAAGGTAAGTCATAAACCGGAAGTGGTAAGTAAGTTCTTTTAAGTTTTCTCCCTTTCTTTTAATTTTTAATTTAGATCACCATCATTACCAACTCTCAACTCTATTAACTATTTTCACTTTCTTTATATAAATTTTTTTCTATTTTCTCCACTTTCTCAATCTACCGCTTTCTTCTTAACTTAACAAAATATTCTTTTTTATTTTCTTTACGAGAACAAGAGAAGAACTTTTAACCATTTTTAGTGAACTAAAAGAGAACTTATTAATGTAAATCACCTAGAGGTGGGGTGAATAGGTGATAATGCTAATCTATAAACTAAATGCGCTAAATGCGGAAGCTTAAAAATAAATTTGCAACACACTTAATACAACACACAAGTGTAGCCGAATTCCCCGTGAAGGGCTTTGGACTAACTCCTCTTGATTCCCCTAAATGTGGGTTGAGGTGCTATATGAAGCTCTTGTGGTTAAGTATAAGTGAGGCACACACAAACAACCAAGCATATAATATGAATAGGCAATATGAATAATGCAAGGCACACACAAGCAAATAAGATGTGAATGAATGAATGATGCTTTGTACAAGTAAAGAGAGAGGGTTAAGAGACAATGGATCAAACGCAAACACAAAGATATGTTCCAAGGTTCGAGCCCCTAGCTCTACGTCCCCGCCTTCACCGAGAAGGATTTCCAATCCACTGTACTCCCACCGAGGGAACCTCTACCGAAGAGGATTTGTTACAACAATAGGAGTACCGAACTCCTCTCTCAAACACCGCCTCACAACTGAGGCGTAGGCCCGTAGCCAAACAACAACCAATCACCTCTACCGAAGAGGGATAAACAAACTAACTCCACCTTTCACTAGAGGGAGCAAACACCAACCCAATACAACAACCTCAACCTCTACCAAAGAGGGAGCAACTCAAGAAATCAAGGGTTTACAACAAGTGGTATGTCTCAACCACAAACCTCTTTCCTTTTTCTCTTTTTCCACAAAACAAATAATCCTAATAGAATAGGATAGAGGATAGCTCAAGTGTGGAAAACAAGTGTTTTGATCAAAGAAAAACTCTTGGGAAAATACCAAATAGATATTGAAATGAAGAACAATAAACCAATTTCCCAAAAACCTATTTTCCTTGAAAATAACAAAACACTTAAAACAAATACGATGAATCTTTTTGCTCTTTAAACTCTTTTGAAAACTTGTTTTTAAAACCAGAGAGTGGGGAAAAATTAGCTCAGAAAATCTTGGTTAAAACCCTAAAGAGATGGGGTATTTATAGCTCCAAAACAAAACCAGTCGTTAGGCTGATCTGGCAGCCTGACAGGCTACCGGTCGGCCGGCCCGGCCGACCGCCAACGGTCAGAAATGTGACTGTTGGGGCAACCCGGTCGACCGCCCGGCCGACCGAAATAAACAGAGAGCACTGCTCTCAGTTACGGTCGACCGCCCGGTCGGCCGTCCCATTGTGTGCCAGACGTGCACGGGTCTGTGCACGTCGGTCGACCGTACGGGTCGACCGGCCTATGGTTCGGTCGACCCCACGATCGACCGGCCTGGCCTGACAGACAGGTCTGGGTCTGAAACTGGTTTAAAAATATTTTATAAAAATTCTTTTGTTACTTCTAAAATTCCATAAAACTTGTTTTAACATTTTATATTGAAACACAAACTTGTGATAAAAATTTCAAGACTAATATCAAACATATTGAATCATTTTTGTGTCTTGCAAATTTTATCAAAAACTAAAACTTGTATTTTATCAAACATGGATTTTTCAATACATGAATAGGAAAGTCAAAATAAGTTTGTCTAGAGTTAAGCATGCATGTATAAAATGAAACAACTATACATAAACCAATGTAAACTTGTTTTGATCAATCTATTCATGAAAACAAATATCGGTTAAACTAAAAACCGAAAAACCAATATCCAAACATAAAACTTGTGTGTGTTGTGCACTTGAGCATATCAACTATTCTTATCTTTACACATGGATCTAAACACACTAAACTAAACTAGGATACCTAAGTCTTCTTGACGATCTTCATCTTCAAGTTGACTCGATCCCAAACCGTGATCCACCGAGTGCAAAGGTATGATCTTGATGCTTGGGCACGGGAATCACCAAGTGAAGGCTTCCAAACTCATCTTTTTGAAGCAATCACCAACTAATATCTTGCTTAATGATCTGAAACTAAAATCACAAGATTATTAGTAAACATAACTACATGAGTTAATCATCATCAAAACTAGAGAGGAAGGCCTCTGGGCCAATAATTAATAGCTTCCATCGCTAGTCCCTTCTTGTGGATCACGACCCATGTAGACATTTGTTATCACAGTAGTATTGAGTAATCTTGCACTTTTATTCTTAAGTTCTGAAATTCTGTATTTTTTTGTAAGGTAAAAACTCAATCAAATTTTGGCGCCGTTGCCGGGGGGGACGGTAAATAACTCTTTTTAATTTACTATTTTGGTTAACTTTCTTCTCTGTTCTTGTGCACAGGAGGAGACATCAAGAAAATTTTTACTGCAGTGAACATATAAGTGCTCTTGGACTCTGCTCAAGAAAGCAGAGCTCAGAATTTCTCAGATTTGCTGCATTCTCGCGGCAATCTGAGTGAACTACTAACCTATATTTTTTGCAGGTTGAAGTGTAAAGTTTAAGTTTCTGCAGCTATTTATTTTCTTATTTAACTCATTGTACATATTTTTCTAACCTCAACAGTAAATCGTTGCTTGTAAATGCTAAAAAACTTTTAGACTTGCATTTAAGCACGTGCCTATTTTGTTAGATTTTTTATTTACTGTTGAAAAGTACTAGAGCCAAGGTATGTATGCATAACATTTAGTATAAAGTTTATTCTTGTATGAAATATTGCTTGAGTGTTACTTTTTCGCTATATACATGTACATTGCATTAAACTGAATTAAGGGCTTGTCCTATAAACAAGATAAGGAGGGAAGTCATTATCCTCCCTTAGCCCACAAACAATTTCCTCACTCACTAACTCAAGCTTAACTTAAAACTGAGTAGACGTTGGCCCTAGGGACATCTCGAACTCAATAAAAAAATGACCTAAGGGGGAAATTGATTAGAATTTGACTCTTACCAAATCGGTGTCAAGGGTTGGGGATTGAGAGGTGAAACCTCAAAGAACAGTGGTTTGGCATAATTAGGCCCGTTGCTTAGGCACGGATACCTCCCACTAGTCTTGCCCCTACCTGGCCGATTAACTTATGGTCAGATTCTGTAATATACCCCCTGGACAGTCTAACTAGTTGGGAGTCGCCTAGGTATAAGGTCTACTCTAACTTAGGCTAAATTTTTCTTTGTTTGTTTGTTTATTTATTTGCTTGTTTTTTATTTTTTGTTTTTGACATCTTGGTGATATAGATTATAATCACAATTATTTCTATACATACAGTGATCCATACTTCACCCCGACCTCTTTTAACTCGGATACTACCAACTCAGCATATCATAACTTTAACCAACCAAATGTTTGATCGTTGAGATAAGGACTAATTGCGGAATTATCTCTTGTAGGCAACTATAGATCTGAAATAACTCAAGTCAACACAAATCTAAAACTAGAAGGATTAGCGTTAAGTAAATAAACAAAATAAATAACTTGCATGTAAAGGAAAATAAATCTCAGAAATTGACAAACGCAAACAAAGAGATTTATCCTGGTTCGGTCCTTGTGACCTACATCCAGTCCCCAAGCCACCCGCTTGAGATTTTCCTTTAACCTTGATCTTGCCACCCAAAATCAATACAACATGTACACCACTTGTCGAATCCCCTTCGCCAAATGTGTACACCTTCTCTTCCACCAAGAGAACACCTTTACCTTTGTACAACTGCCTCTACAACCAAGAAGCCTCCCGTGTACAATGGTCACCTTGTACAACTTGCCTCTTCAACCAAGAAGCCTCCCGTGTACAATGAACACTTTGAGAATTACAACTCTTTTCCTATAGCCTTGATACTGAATGTGTATGTGGACAAGGTACAGTATAGGAAACAAAAACTTCAGAGAGTCTTCACAATAGGAATTGGCTTTTGGTGAAGACTGAAGTTAGAAAAACAGTTTTCAGATTTTGACTTTTGGAAAACTGATGGAAAATCTTGGTAATTGGCCTTTGGTATAACTTCCCTATTTATAGCTGAAGACTAGGGTTAGGGAGTTATTAGGTGCAATTTGAATCAAAGGAACGTTGAAAACAGTTGCACAAAAGACCAACAGTCAGAAACTGTCCAACAGTTAGAACAGCCTATTAGTCGACTTGCTTTTTGAGTTAGTCGACTAACCTAGGCAAAATTCCTTCTATTAGTCGACTATGTTTGGCTATTAGTCGACTATGTCATGAAACATTGGATTGACAGTTTCAGAATAACTGATTCAAGTCGACTGCAACTAATAATTAGTCGACTTGACCAGGGATTAGTCGACTAGGGGAATTCTATAAGTCGACTAATACATTTTGTAGTCGACTTATAGAATTCCCCTAGTCGACTAATCCCTGGTCAAGTCGACTAATTGTTAGTTGCAGTCGACTTGAATCAGTTATTCTGAAACTGTCAATCCAACGTTTCATGACATAGTCGACTAATAGCCAAACATAGTCGACTAATAGAAGGAATTTTGCCTAGGTTAGTCGACTAACTCAAAAAGCAAGTCGACTAATAGGCTGTTCTGACTGTTGGACAGTTTCTGACTGTTGGTCTTTTGTGCAACTGTTTTCAACGTTCCTTTGATTCAAATTGCACCTAATAACTCCCTAACTAACCCTAGTCTTCAGCTATAAATAGGGAAGTTATACCAAAGGCCAATTACCAAGATTTTCCATCAGTTTTCTAAAAGTCAAAATCTGAAAATCTGAAAACTGTTTTTCTAACTTCAGTCTTCACCAAAAGCCAATTCCTATTGTGAAGATTCTCTGAAGTTTTTGTTTCCTATACTGTACCTTGTCCACATACACATTCAGTATCAAGGCTATAGGAAAAGAGTTGTAATTCTCAAAGTATTCATTGTACACGGGAGGCTTCTTGGTTGAAGAGGCAAGTTGTACAAGGTGACCATTGTACACGGGAGGCTTCTTGGTTGTAGAGGCAGTTGTACAAAGGTAAAGGTGTTCTCTTGGTGGAAGAGAAGGTGTACACATTTGGCGAAGGGATTCGACAAGTGGTGTACATGTTGTATTGATTTTGGGTGTCAAGATCAAGGTTAAAGGAAAATCTCAAGTGGGTGGCTTGGGGACTGGATGTAGGTCACAAGGACCGAACCAGGATAAATCTCTTTGTTTGCGTTTGTCAATTTCTGAGATTTGTTTTCCTTTACATGCAAGTTATTTATTTTGTTTATTTGCTTAACGCTAATCCTTCTAGTTTTAGATTTGTGTTGACTTGAGTTATTTCAGATCTATAGTTGCCTACAAGAGATAATTCCGCAATTAGTCCTTATCTCAACGATCCAACATTTGGTATCAGAGCGAGGGTCATCAACCGGCATCTACATTCCTACTTCATCAACCGGAGTACACGCTCTGATCCTATATTTGATATCAGGGCGGATACAAGTCAACAACAAAGATGGCAACGGAGTTTTCATCATCCCAATACAAAGAAGGTCTTCTACACAACGTCCACCGCTATTTGACGGAACCAACTACAACTATTGGAAGTGTAGAATGAAGATATACTTGCAGTCACTCAACTACGACCTTTGGAACATCGTAGAAGCATCATACACCAAGCCCACAACCAACTACAACGCTTGGAGTGAAGATCAAAAGAAGAACGTGAACCTTGACGCAAAAGCAATGAATGCCTTGTTCTGTGCTCTTACCAAAGAAGAGTTCAACCGTGTTTCAACAGCAACTTCTGCACATCAAATATGGCATACTCTTCAGGTAACACACGAAGGCACTAATAAAGTTAAGGAATCTAAAATATCTGTTCTTGTCCACAGGTTTGAGTTATTCAAAATGGAGGAGAATGAAACCATATCCGAGATGGTTACAAGATTCACCGACATCACAAATACATTAGCATCCCTTAGAAAGAACTACACCTAAGTTGAAAGAGTTCGAAAGATCCTTCGTGCACTCACACCAGAATGGGAGAAAAAGACAACCGCCATTGAAGAGGCGAATGATCTCTCAACTATGACATTAGAAAACCTAATCGGTAATCTAATGGCATATGAAATGCAGTTAGAAGAAAGGAAGAAGGACGAACGACAACACCGTTCAAAGAAGAAAGAACTCGCCTTCCATGCATCTTCCGACACGGATAATGATGACGAAGAGGAGATGGCAATGCTCTCAAAGAAGTTCAGGAAATTTCTTAAGCAAGGTAAATTCAAGTGTTTTAATTGTGATAAACCAGGACATATGAAGATGGATTGCCCTTTGCTCAAGAAGAAAGATAAGTACAAGAGTAAGAAGTTCAGAAAGAAGAAGAACTACGAAGCATCTTCAGAATATAGTGATTCCTCATCTTCTGATGAAGAAGAATCCACTGAACATGTTAACTTATGTTACATGGCCATAGAAGATGAAGAGGTATCGTTTTCTGAACTCTCTGATGCATTTAATGAGTTATTTATGAATCTGAAAAATGAAAAACTGAAAAACAGTTTTTTGTTAAAAGAAAATGAGAAACTTTTACAGGAAAATTCTGTTTATGCATTACAATGTTCTTTTATAAATTCTCAACAAGATGAAACTGAAAATGTCATATCATTCTTGAAAACTGAAAATGAGAAGTTTATAAAAGAAAACATTTTTCTGAAAATGGAAACTAAGTCTTTGAATGATAGAATTTCTATATTAGATAAAGACATGTTAGTTTTCAAAAGAAATATGAAGATCTTATGCAAAATGTGACTAAGTTTAATAAAGGAAAAGAAAAATTAAATGATCTATTATCTTTTCAGAATTTGTCACATGATAATCATGGTATTGGTTTTATTGCAAAATCTTCATGTTATAATCATCCATATAGTTATTTTGTAAAAAGTAAGACTAAGAAAAGTAAGTTTATATGGATTCCAAAGAACTTAAATGTTTATGATAAAAATACATATATTGCTTCATACATGCATGATATATGTGATTCTTGCAATTATGTATATACTAACAGGTGGAAACCAAATTCTAAATGGATTTGGAGTCCTAAAGGTTAGATATGATCTTTTATATTTGGTACCAACTAACGTTTATCTTGCAGGTACCATATATAAAAAAAAAAAAAATTTTAAAAGATCAACTATGTATATATGTACTAATATATTTGTTGCAGGGGGAGAACAAAATATTTCTCTATCTGTTATAACCCATTTCTGCAGGGGGAGGAAAAAGATAACATATTTTCTGCAGGGGGAGGACTTGTGCACACAAAGCGTCGTCATCAAAAAGGGGGAGAATGTTGGAACTTATTTCGATGAAGACGTTTGTGAAGATCAAATTCATTTGGAGCTCTTACACATGACGAATCAAGAGTCCGACATTATCAAGATGTGCCAAGAAGAGTTGATAGAGTGTGGGTTGTATATGTGGAATAGCATGTAAAAGCCTTGACACAAACACACACTTCATTGGTCCATTAGTCGACTTGAAGACCATTATAAGTCGACTAACCCATTGACTATGACTTAACCCAAACCCAAGTCGACTAATCCTGTGTCCTGAATCTGACCCAACTCTCTGTTTGATAATTAGTCGACCAACAGTAAACCAAGTCGACTAATATCATTTTGTAGTCGACTTATAGAATTCCCCTAGTCAACTAATCCCTGGTCAAGTCGACTAATTGTTAGTTGCAGTCGACTTGAATCAGTTATTCTGAAACTGTCAATCCAACGTTTCATGACATAGTTGACTAATAGCCAAACATAGTCGACTAATAGAAGAAATTTTGCCTAGGTTAGTCGACTAACTCAAAAAGAAAGTCGACTAATAGGCTGTTCTGACTGTTGGACAGTTTCTGACTGTTGGTCTTTTGTGCAACTGTTTTCAACGTTCCTTTGATTCAAATTGCACCTAATAACTCCCTAACTAACCCTAGTCTTCAGCTATAAATAGGGAAGTTATACCAAAGGCCAATTACCAAGATTTTCCATCAGTTTTCCAAAAGTCAAAATCTGAAAATCTGAAAACTGTTTTTCTAACTTCAGTCTTCACCAAAAGCCAATCCCTATTGTGAAGATTCTCTGAAGTTTTTGTTTCCTATACTGTACCTTGTCCACATACACATTCAGTATCAAGGCTATAGGAAAAGAGTTGTAATTCTCAAAGTATTCATTGTACACGGGAGGCTTCTTGGTTGAAGAGGTAAGTTGTACAAGGTGACCATTGTACACGGGAGGCTTCTTGGTTGTAGAGGCAGTTATACAAAGGTAAAGGTGTTCTCTTGGTGGAAGAGAAGGTGTACACATTTGGCGAAGGGGATTCGACAAGTGGTGTACATGTTGTATTGATTTTGGGTGGCAAGATCAAGGTTAAAGGAAAATCTCAAGCGGGTGGCTTGGGGACTGGATGTAGGTCACAAGGACCGAACCAGGATAAATCTCTTTGTTTGCGTTTGTCAATTTCTGAGATTTGTTTTCCTTTACATGCAAGTTATTTATTTTGTTTATTTACTTAACGCTAATCCTTCTAGTTTTAGATTTGTGTTGACTTGAGTTATTTCAGATCTATAGTTGCCTACAAGAGATAATTCCGCAATTAGTCCTTATCTCAACGATCCAACACCAAATATGTCGGATTGATCTTATTCGAATCAATGTATTCCCCAGTCCCAATATTATAAATAAGACTGGAACAATCATCACTACTCTTTACAAAGTCAATAGAGATACAACTCCCCCGAGTCATATTACCAACCACCATTCCAACATTCAGCTTCAAATTTTCCTAGTCATAATCAATCAATAAAAGAAAAATCTGAGGTGACTAGAAGTACAGAAGCCATGACTGCATCCCAAGAATAAAAATGAAAATGATGGACGCACAATTCTCACAAAACTTCTAACTCAGGATCCTTACTTCATTATCCAAGTCCCACCACAAGAAGAACCTACGGACTTAGATAAGAGAATGAAAAACCTGATTCAGTCTGAAAATTATTTTTCTCAATCTCTCAATAGGCTAGAATCACAAATGAGTCATTTGATCAACATAGTGAAAGATAGGAATGAGGAAGCTCTACCTAACACATGTTCGACCATTCCTAATTACCCTAAGCATATTGATGAAAACTAAGAATCACGGTGTCTTGGAGACTTTGACTAAGATTCAATTTCACCACACATACTTGAACTTGACCAATATCAATCCATTGACAAATTGGCAAGTGTTTATTTCAATGAAATTGAACTTGAACATGAATGTAACCCTGACCCATAACTTTGTGATTCAATTCCAATTTTCGAATCCATATTGATTCCGGTATCTTTACCCAAGTTGGACCCATTTTCTATGCCAACATTGATTCTTGTATCCATAGATTTTAAAATTGAACCCTCTTTTGGATGGTCACATTTCATTGATGGGAAAAGAATGTGAAATTAAATTCTTTGATTTGGACTCTACTCTTGAATCAAACCGACTCTCGAACTCAAAATTGATTTTCCTGAGTTAGTATTGGTTCCCGAATCTATCACTCTTGAGCTCAAGTCAATCATTCAACCAAGTCACATTCTTTTGTTAGACATAGGTATAGACCAAGATGACTCCGTGATGATTTTTCAAGACTGGTTATGTAAAGGGAATAATTTTCATGATAGGATCTTTCATGATCCTATTCATATTGGGGATTATAAATATGTAAATACAAAAGAGGTCAATAAAGGTGGGTTCTGTGAACCATCACATTATCTTGATTGGGTAGCAATACTTGACCAAATCCGATCACCACCGGAACCACCACCTTAAGGTAATATTTTCCTTCCCCTTTTTCTTTTTCATGCATTTATGCATTCATTCATGCATTAAGGACTATGCATGAGATAGGTGTGGGGGAGGGTTCTAATATAACATAGGTTTTCTTTTATTTAAAATAAATATTTTCTTTACTTTTAAAAACCTTTTGAAAAGTGAAACAATATTTTGACCTATCTGTTGTCAGAGATTGAGTTAATTTTAAGGAATAGGAGAATCATAATTAGAATTTCTTATAGTTGGTCAAAACAAAATTATTTCTTTGATTTCTTGAGTTAGGAAGAAAATTTAGAAAAGTAATTTAGTCTTGATCTTTACCTTGATGAAATATGCATAATTTATACACTTACACACTTAGGGTTCAAAAACAAAGATTCTTATGTCTTATAAAAAAAAGAAAAAAGAAAAAAATAATATATATATATATATATATATATATATATATATATATATATATATATATATATGTATGTATGTATGACACACACACATATCCTCTAATTAAGCTGGGTTTTTGTGGCTCATAAACAATAAGTATTCACGCCTAAAAGTGGTCCATATAATAAATAAAATTCTCAGTTTTGTGACCTTATTTGCTCAAGTCCTTAAGTCCTTGGGGTATTTTCTCACCCGGTGCCCTAAGACCGTCCGGTTTGAGTGTCATCGACTAAAGGCTTGTTACATGGGCAGATTAGAAAGCCTAATAGAACTAAGGAATAATATTACCAAAAATATGAAAAAAATAAATAAGGTAAAAGAGTTAAAGTTAAAGAACCCCTAATTAAAATTTTACGGTCATAAAGGTGCATATGACTTAGGGTAAAATAATAGACTAGATGAGATATATAATTTGACTTTTTACCTTGATTGATAACAAGTTTTTGAATAGAGATTGAGTTTAGGAATGAAAAATTCAGTTTTCTTATAACTCATAAATTACTTGAACTCTTACAGTAATACTTCAAATATTTTCTCTCTTTTTTCAAAATGCTTTTCAAAAATACTAACACTTTATTTCTCTTTTTTATGGATTTTGTGAGTGTAATCCACTGAAAACCCTCACGAGACAAAACTCGTCCTCTAGGGGTAACCTAGAGGTTTAATGACTTATTGCACATGCTAAGTGCAACCGTGATTCCTACGAAAGTGAGTTAGACTAGGTTAGCTCTATTTTACTTTTTATTTGTTTTGTTTGAGGATAAGCAAAAGATAGGTGTGGGGGTGCGATCGGTCACTGATATTGCATATTTATCGTCACACACTCATATTTATTGTTTAATAAACTTTGGTATTTAATTATCTTTTTGTCTAATTATTTGCAGGGCCTTTACCAAGGGAGAAGAAAGAGAAAACAAGCTCAAAGCCCATCTAAATTCTGATTTAATTCAGAATTAATTCAAATCAAGGATCAAGGTAAATCAGAGCAAATCAAAGAAGATAAAATCAGTTGAAAATCAGTCAAATAAGATCTTTTACAAATCAAGTTGATTAAAACTGAAGATCAACAATGATATCATCAAATACATAGCCCAAATCGAGAAACCTGTTGGAGATACTAACGAATCATCAAAATTGAAAGTTGCACCCCTAGGTGTGGCCACCTGGCCACACCCAGGCCACCAAAACGCGGACAAAATCGCGTTTTCGCGGCCATTCTGTTGAGATACGGGGAGCGTTTGCTCCCCCTATCTTCAAACGCTCTCCCCCTTCTGCATTTTGCTATAAATACATGTAAATTCTCAGTACAGAGAGAATGATTCAGTAGAGAGCATAGGCTACGCTATTCTATAGTTTGTAACTTAGGTTTTTAGTTTTCTTTTATGTAATTTTCGTTTTCTTTTTGTAACTGATAGGAGAGAAAAGTTTCATGGAGGAATGAGAGTGAAGCTTGTACTGAGGGTGACATCGGTATAAGTTCTTCTTTTCTTCTATTTTTATTTGAATCAAATCAAAATTACGATTTTATATTCTTCTTTTTCTCTTACTCTTCTTCTACCAGTTTTTAATGATAATCCAAATGAAACCTATAGTATCGAACATGCCTTGTCATTGCAAGTGCCCTTAATGGCTTATGGTGATGGATAGTCGTTTCTATTTATTTTCTGCTTGCTTTAAAATTCATTATTTAAGTCTAGAAACGGGAAAGATCCTATTTGTCATGCTTTACTCGCCTTCAAGAGGAGACAAGTCTTTGCCAAGAATTCAAGGTAAGTCATAAATCGGAAAAGGTAAATAAGTTCTTTTAAGTTTCTTCCTTTCTTTTAATTTTTAGTTTAGATCACTATCATCACTAACTCTCAACTCTATTCACTATTTTCACTTTCTTTATACAAAATTATTTTTTATTTTCTCCATTTTCTTAATCTACCGTTTTCTTCTTAACTTAACAAAATATTCTTTTTTATTTTCTTTACAAGACAAGAGAAGAACTTTTAAACCATTTTTAGTGAACTTAAAGAGAACTTATTAAAAACTTCCATCGCTAGTTCCTCCTTATGGATCACGACTCGCATAATCACTTGCTATCACGGTAGCATTGAGTAACCTTTCATATTTCTATTCTTCATTTTTAAATTCTGTATTTTTCTGTGTGGGTTCTTACTTAATCAATGCACATGAATATGTACTCTTTTTTTCTTTAATCCAGATTTTGTCCCACTAGATTTTACTGACGAGGTTTTTTAACGAGACATATTCATTGATGGTGGACATTCAAGGAGGAGTGTTGTAAATGCATAAGTTAGTGGATGACGATCATACATATTCACTTTCTTCCTTGTAAATACATGAGTTAGTGAGTGACCTCTTCACCTTCTTCTTTGTAAATGCATATTCTGAATGTATGAGTTTGTGGGTGGCCTCTCTATCTTCCTCCTTATAACATATGCTTTTATATGTCTATAAATAAAGGCTACAAAGAAGAATAAAAAACACACAAGCTTGAGAATAATTTCTCTTGGCTTTCTCTTCTCATTTCTCTAAAATTTTCTTAGTTTATAGGGAAAATTATTTTTAGGTCCCTAGGGAGATTGACTTGTGTTAAAAACTCTCTGGAAAAAAAATGATGTTAAAAAGTCCCCCAATACAGGATTTAATTCATCCATGTCCCCGTGTACGCTTTGCGCTGGCACGTGGGTCTTCAGCTCTATTTGAAAGATCAAAATGCCCCTCTGATATTATTTTGTACCACAGACTTTTTGATGATAGTTGTTTTGTACTTTTGAGGGAGCAGTTATTTTGCTGTACAATTCAAAATTTATGAAGCACATGTTTTGTTGTCCACTTCAATTGTTATTTGTCCACTTCAAAAATTATTATTAACTTGATCAAAATATTGAAAAACATTTAATATTTGAAAAATAAAAATAAATGAAAACAAAAATATAATTAATGAATTGTTTTATAAAAATCATTTAATCTCTACTGTTTTCAAAATAAAAATCATTTAACATATGAATATTTATATATTTATTTTTCACTTATTTGTTTGTTTATTTTCTTGTTAATTTAAAAATGTATATATTATACTAAAAATTAATATAATTTGTCCAGCTTGGAGGCGGTGCGACAATCTCGTAGGCAGAAGCTCGGAGGCGAATGAATTCATTTATTATAAATCCATCACAAATTTATAACTCGGGGCATATTATCCAATTTTGAGTTTGTGATATAAAAGATAAGACAAAAATTTGTGAATCATACTGTCCACTTTTGAGTTTTTCTGTCCATATATTGAATAATTTGTCCACTTTCTTAACTTTCTGTCTACCAATAAAAAGTTGGACAAAAATGTATAAAAGTAGACAGCAATTGACGAAAGTGGACAGAAAAGAGAAAAGTTGGACAGAAATTGATGAAGATGGACAGAAAGGGAGTAGGCCATAAAAAAAAAAAATTGGACAAAAATTGAAGAATGTGGACATAAAAGATCTTATTTTATGTCATGTAGCATAGCGTAGTGAATTACCTAGATGATCAAATGAAAGTGGAGACATTCAAACAAATTTATGTCCCAACTCTATATCCTATTCCCGATTTGGACAAGCTAAATGTAACATTCTCATTTTGTCCACCTTATTATGATTATGTTCACTTTTTGACATTGTGTCAACATTTTCTTGTATATATTTACATTTTGGAATATATGTCCACATTTAGGAATATGTCCAAATTTCGGAATAATGTCCACATTCCAGAGTGTATGTCGACATTTCCAAGTAAGTGTCCATGTTTTCGAAACTATGTCTACTTTATGAAATATATTCCATTTTTTCATTACTATCTAATGCTTATACTTTGGTACTAACTTTGAAACCAATCCTACTTAATAATCAAATAGAAATGTGAGATTTTTCATTTATATTTATCTATAAATTTTGGAATATATGTCCACATTTTAGAAAAAAATGTCCAAAAATTGAATATATATATTCCACCTTTTAGAATATATGTCCACCTTTTGAAATATATGTTGACATTTTCAAGTAAATGTCCACATTTTAAAAATATGTCCACCTTATGCAACATATATCATTTTTTCTCATTATTATCCAATGTTTATGCTATGGTACTAACTTTGGTATTAATCCTACTTGGTAATCAAATTGAAAATGTGAGAGCTTCTATTTTATATTTATCTATAAATTTTGGAATATATATCTACATTTTGGACAAAATGGTCCACCTTTTTGCGTTATATGTCCACCTTTTGAAATATATGTCACACTTTGAAAAAAAATGTCCAAAAATTGGAATATATGTCCAACTTTTGAAATATATCTCCACCTTTTGGAGTATATATCCACATTTTGAAAAAAAAAAGGTCTAACTATTGAAATAGATGTCCATATTTTGGAAACTTGAATACCAAGTATAATATAGTCCATAATTTCGAAAATGTGTTCCCAATATTGGAATATATTTCCACATTTTGAGAACATGACTACCTTTTGGAATATACGACCACAAAATATAAATAATATTTATAACCAACAAAAATTTGTATCTAAGTTTCAAAAATTATTCTCTGCTCAGGGTTATAACGAGCCAACGGAGACTCACGGAGCTCACCAGAGCTCGCTGCGATCGAAGAAGCTCGGTGCTGCAATCTTCACATATGGGGGGCGGATCGGTAGTTTCACGGATCGGGGGTGGGCCAGAAATTAATAAAAAATAAATAAATATTCATATGTTAAATAATTTTGTTTTATAAACAATAGAGGTTAAATGGTTTATAAAACAACTTATTAATTTTTTTTGTTTTCATTTATTTTTATTTTACAAATATTCAAATAAATTTTTTATAAATTTTTTGGTCAAGTAACAAAATTTTTTGAAGTGGACAAATAACAATTGAAGTGGACAGTAAAACAGCTGCTTCAAGAATTTTGAATTGAACAAGAAAATAATTAAAGCAACTGTCATCAAAAATTTCATAGTACATCACGTGTATCAATTAATAGATAAATGACAGCACATGGGTCAATTAAAGTAAGGATAATATGGGCAATACGAATATACATCAAGTCATGTATTAAGACAAAGACCTACAAATAAAGAAAACTTGGTTAAAGAGCTTTTTGACACGGTGTCAAACTCCAGGGAGTTTTTGGCACAACTCAAACTCCTTAAGGACCTAAAAGTAATTTTCCCTCGTTTATAATAGAGTACATAAAATAGATTGGGCTCAATAATTATAGGATGGGCTGGGCTCATTTCGGACCTATTTCTTTGGGGGTGGATATTAGAGTTATATAATATTTTACACATTGAAGCGCTCTACAAGTTCTATTATTATATACATTACAACCTCATTTTCCATTAAGATTTACTGTCATGTGTAGTAATAATAGACATCTTTTTCATTTTCATAAGTTCCCAAAGTACTGTGTTAAATTGGATGCAAGCTAGATGTTCTTTGAGATAATTCCAATTGAATACAAACTACCAACTATTATCAACTCAATTGATATCACAAACAGAAATATAACATCACCCATAGCCATCAGCACAGAAAATTGTAGTATTCACAGATCAACCAACACCTAAATGGACAGTACAACTGCTGCAATGGATCTGAAGAAAAATGCATACCAAAATATAACCTATGAGTAAAGCAACATTAAAAAAACAAAAATTGCGAAATGGTCAAACCGGCCAATAACCATGACATTGTTATACCAGCACATACAAAGTGCAGATACCCAAGAGGCGTAAACAACAGTGGTATACGTACAAATACGGAGCCCAGGCTAAAAAGAATGGTATATTTATAGCAAAGGGTATGGGCTAGCAACCCACCACTAGGCCTCTTTCGGCGCAGAGGTAACACGAAGAATCGCCTGGGCACTCAAAGGAGAGAGCTTAGCCTGGCAGAAGGCTTCCCATGAATCAGTGTTGGTTTCTGACTCTTCACTTGGTGATGATGCTTGCGATTCCTGGTAAGAGGTTTGCAA
Source organism: Agave tequilana (assembly GCA_038442645.1). Lineage (NCBI taxonomy): Eukaryota > Viridiplantae > Streptophyta > Magnoliopsida > Asparagales > Asparagaceae > Agave > Agave tequilana. The sequence continues at coordinate 105,407 of JAVJIF010001431.1, read as the reverse complement.
TTCTAAGGCAAGAGTTCGAGCAGCCTCTCGCGACTCAGGGAGCTGGTCACTAAGCTGAGTTGCAGCAACTTGAATTAGCTTATCGATTCCATACGCTTTAATTCCCTCCATACCCTGAGAGAGTGAAATAGTAATCATCAGCAAGAAATCCAAGACTGCGTGCAGGAGAATTACATATGCGGGGGGCAGTATATTAAGCTTTGCAACTCTTCCAAACACAGAGATGAATGCACAAAGTTATTCAATACAGACAATTCTTGGACAATGAATATGTGAGGAGGAATTCCTGTGCCGAGGAAAACCTATCAAATAATGAAAGAATGACCGGCATTCAGTTCTCCTATGCCAGCGAATTCTACTGCAGAATGGTTCACCACACATTGGATCCTCGATCATCATTATCAGGGTTCTCACATGGTAATAGTACTGAGCATCTACCAAGGGTCACCCCAACTTTTATGTAGCTCCCATCGTCTAGCATGACCATAAAATTCAGAAGCCAAACTACAACCACCACCAAAGGCTGTGGGCAGCACAATGAGCATTGCCACTGAGCAGTGATATGCAGAACTTCCAAATTAAAAAAGAATTGACTGGTTTTCATGAGCGAAGTGGAATGCTCATCACTAACCAAACCTTTTTAAAATATAGCTGAATCCCACTAAGATTCCAAGGTACTGACTGAAATGGGCCTCACAATTGACAGATGCCGATGAAATTTCATGGCTGTCAGGGACACTGAGGTTATGAATGCATATACAAAGATTCAGAATTAGAACACACATGTCGGAGAACATCAATTAGGCTGGCATTGTGCCCATAGATGATTTCACAAAAGATGGTAACTGGACTCTTGGAACTATATATCTCCAATACTTGAACCTAAAGATCTACAATAAAAAATAATCTATCAATTTTCATTTCAAAAAGGATCATGTTGTAAAGAATGATGTTTAAGACAAACACACTTGACAACTGCTTGATAAATGATATCAAGGTGACAGCAATTGCAGACAAACAAGAACCAGTGTCCTACTTCTACAAGATCAATTTTTACCATATATATATATATATATATCCATAAATCAAAGCAAGCTACTGAACAACAGAATGAAACCGAGGGTAATTTTTTCCACGTAACTTCTGGTCTCATGCATGATCTTATTAAGAAAAAAGAAAAGAAAAGAAAAGAAAAGAAATGAGAAAAGTTAAAAAGTGTTAACACAGCACAAGTTTCTTTTTTGTAAAGTAACAATGCACGAGTTTTTTAATTGTCAGTCTTCAACCACCTTCTAATAAATAATAATAAAAAGCCACTTGGATGAAAAAGAAAAAAAAACAATAAATAAAGCTGGCATATTCATCAAACAGTACATACAGCCTTTGCGTAGATCAATTGTAATAGAATTTAGTGTACATGTGTATTAATGCAAATGCTAGACCGGTAAAGACCGGTAAATTGAAAAGGAACTAAACCAAATCCTGATGACAATACTACACGAATTAGCAAAATATAATGGTAGAAATAAAAAAGAATATGGAAAGTTGTTTTCTCACATAGTAGAATAAGAAAATTATTGGATGTTTCATCAGTTAACAACCAGAAACTAGCTCTGACGTCAATTCAAACCAAAAGAAAACAGAACTTACAAGTCGTGCTACGCTTCGGCTGAAACACATAGATGTCTTTGCTCTGATTCTAGGATTCCTGTTCTTAAAGTATGGCAGCAACTTTGGCAATAACAGGGCCGGAGAAATCCAAGTTGTCATTGCTATCAAAGCTGTCTCAGCAGCTTCACATACAAACCGCTTGTCTTGTGAAGATTTGAGAAGCAACTGAACAAGCTGAAAGCAAAAAAATAATCATAAGCATGACCTTCATAAGCTGCATGGGACATAATAAAAGAGAATATTTGCGAGGTTGAACTGTAGATAAGAGAATAAAATTGGCTAATACCATTGGATCAAGTGCGTCAATTACTAAGTCCCTGTAAACCTTGTAGACGTCTGCAGATGTCATAATTGCAGTTTTACAGACAGCACTCCTTGGACTTTTCAAAGATTTCACAATCAGTAGAATCACATCTCCCCTATTATCAAAGAGAGAAGAAATTAAATGACATCAGGAGATGACAGACAAATGAAAACCAAATCAAGCACAGTGCATTAATTGTTCAAGATAAAATATTTTTGTGCCTTCCACATACATCTAGGAAAAAGTACACTATATGAAAGCAAGACTTACAATATCTCGAGTAGCTTTTCCTTGTGATATAACGATATCTGGCGCACATTGTTGAGAGCTTCACATACCAAAACCCAATCTTTTGATTCCAATCTTGCTAAAAGCGTCTGCACAATACAGCAGGAAGAACAAGAAGAAAAAGAATGAGGAAACTGCCGTTTCCACTAACATGAAAAACTTAACAGAACACAAAGACAATAAGATAAACAGCAAGAAAATATAAAGTAACAGCCCCTACACTGAGACTTGTATCCACGGAAGGAAGATCCGGCAGGTTCTCAAATTCTATATACTCAACTTCTGGCCCCAACTCCACTCCATTACCCCCCAAATCGGCTTCTTTTAATGCAGCAAGGGAGGCAGAAACTTTGTTCAGTTTCCTTTCAAGAATTTCACTGGTATTTTCAATATTGGTCTTCATAAACCCCCCTTACCAGAACTGTCGGTTTTCTTCTCTAATCCTGCAAGTGGTAGTACATTGAGATCTTTAAGAGCTGTTCCTGACATCTTTATCTTAAATGTTCTGTAGGAAACAAAATAGACAAAAGCTCAGAATATAGAAAAATAATGTCATTTACAAAAAAGAATTCTTTCAATCAGCAAGAGCAAGAATGACTAAAACACTAAAACAGCTAGAGACAGTCTTCTCAAGATTAGAAAACAGCAGTTTAATGATCAATTGCTGCATAGGAAATAGTGACATAACTTCAAACAGTATCACTTCCTTTGACCAAATGATTAGACTCAACTTGAAAAAAAGTTGCCAGGATAAATAAAAGGTATTAAAAAGCATCTTCTGATGAACAATCTGCTGGGTCTTATATTGTGATCATTTTCATAAAAATTAATAAAGAACCATGTAGGTAATGTGATACAACAATATGGCACATAATATACACAAATACATCACACGAAACTTTATACAGGAAGGAAATTAAATGTTTCCTGCCGCTGTGACATTGACAAAAGCGTTATCAGCCCATAACACAATGTTTCATCCAAATGGTAAATCCAAGACAGTGACTGTGATGTACAACAATTATAGTGTCAATTAAAAGAATCAAATCCTCTGCCAGCTCTATGAAGTACAAGTATGGATCAAATTGTCACAAGATAGAATCTCAATAACAGCATAAGTGATTTTTATTTAAGTATCCAACTCTTCTGAGGTCTAGTTGACATGTTTTACAATGTTTAGACTATGATCCAGGTGTGAATCTACTTTCCATCGCTATCCATGCATTTTGGTACCAGGTGTGAATCTACTTTCCATCGCTATCCATGCATTTTGGTACCTAGCTTTCCAGGAATATCTCATTTTTACTGCACTCAGTGTGCCAGAAATATCCATGAAAACTCGAGGATTTAGGAGGAGCAATTTTGTGTAACAATGTCAGATCTCAAATTACACAATCCGCTGTGTTTTGCAAAATTAGAGCAAGGTTGCATCTCACACATTAAAGAACATACATGTTGGCGCACGCATGCGCAAGAAGTAGCTCACAAAAGGTCATCTCTTATGTGCTTTGCAGTAGTGCATACTGCATACATGGTATTCAAGTCAGAAATCCATGCTTAGATAGTGCATTCTGCATACATGGTATTCAAGTCAGAAATCCATGCTTAGATACACATCAACCAAATTTCAAAGACATTCAGGCAGAAGAGCCATTTGCGACTAAGGTTATTTATCAAGTATATGGGTCAAAGTTTGACTTTGAAGTCAGCAAAAAAGAGTACATGTGTATCCCATAGAAAGTTTCGTCAATGAGATTCACACCAAATTCCAAACTTTATACTTCTTAACTGGAAAGAGTGTCAGTACCCAACCATAGGATTGTCACAGTGGACAGGTTCCAGAAGAAACTTGTCCCTCTAGCACTTTAGAATGGATTAGCAGTTGACATTGATCTGAACAAGAATCTCTTGAAACAGTTGTGCAAAGATGTACACTCTTGATGTATGGCGGCATGCAAAACCATAGACATATTAGGGCACAACAAAACATTGTAGTCTAGTTTCAGCTTTTTGAAGACTATGCTGATGAACTAGCTATATGAGTTCACGGGATTGCTGGGTTCAGTTTAATTACAAAAGGTACATTGTAATGTGAACTGAAAGCACTTTGAAAGGCGCAACTACATTTATAGGTTGATCATCAAAGGGACAACAACCTATAAGAGATTCACCACATCTATTATAGGACGATATGACTGTTACAAAAATCAGTGTTCTTGAGAAGCTTGTCAAGCATTTTGATTGTCAGACTATCAAAGATTACAGTTCCACAGACCAAGTTTGCGGGGTTTGAATTCAAAAATGGTATAATATACCACACACTATTTAAGGATGCAGGAGTAACTAAAATGTGAAATAGTGGTTATTGATGAAGCTCAATGGGTAAAGTCTAATGCTAGTGACTTGAAACAATGTACTCCTTAATGGAGTCTAGAACCCTAAGCTTATCAGTCAATTGAAAGTCACTAAAAGAATGTAAATCAAACTAACAAGGGGATGGTTTTTCAACAGATTTAAAACAGTGGAAGGAACTCTTTGCGAGAGCAATATTTCTTCGGCACTTGCGTAAAACAACAACAAAGCCTTTATCCGAAACTTTTACATGAATACTTCTCTCCAATTCAGCTCTGTTAAAGGCCCTCTCCTCAGTTAAATTGACAACTATTATTCCTGTGTAATTGTCTCCATCGATGTTTATTTAGATCTACCTCTAACCCTCATAGCTCCATTAACTACCGTCCTATCATTTCTCCAAATTTGCACACTTGTTGACCACGTGCACATGCCCAAACCATATCAATCAGTTTTCCATTATTTGCTTCAGCATCTGTAAGCAAATTTTAATCAGGAGAAATTGAAGATCTAAACATTCAAAACTGGGGTGCTGTGTGTTCAGGATGACAGAAGAAAAAAATATATTATTGTTCTTTAAAATTGCATTAATAATTGACATATATTATTAACCTACGATCCATTAGCTTTAGTGAAAGGATAAAGTGACTACCTAACATGGAATTGAATTTTCAAGAGTTCCTGGGTTCAAAGTTCACCGTTGACAAGTTAATCATATATTTATTTACCCCATATTATATAATGCCTTCATGTGTTTCATCATTTTGCTCAGGATCGTCTCATATGGCCGAAAAGCTCTTTTGTTGGGGGGGGGGGGGGGGGTGCTTGTGTAATGATTGCTAGATTAAAATTGTTTTCCCACAACCCATTAGCTCTTAAGATTTTCCCATAATTGGTTATCTAACACTTCAGAAATATCCCAGAAACTAGTTCATAGTATGGTATTAGTCTATTAGATATTTGCAACTTGCAAGTACTCATTCAGGCATTAAGCATTCCCTTAGCTCGAAAAATGTTTAACATTTTACATTAAATCAAGCAGCGGACTCAAAATTGATCTGAAATGGCATGTGCAGTATAATAATCTCAGCCAATTCAACAACAACAAAAATGTCATGGAAAATGAAACATAAAGGCCAAACATGTGTGTCCACTTTGTTTGTACAAATGCAGTTAGTTGTTTTTATTAAGGGCTCTGTGATGAGGGCATCACACTGTTTGATCGAGTCTACACTAGAAGACGTGTTGCACTCCTTTGGTTCTAGTTAGTTTATGTATTTTGCTTTAATTTCTTTTGATTTTAGTTGTTTTTTCTTTAGTACCACATCAATGGTATTCTAAGAAGTGGGTTTTAATAAAGCCTATAAATAAGCCTCAAGACCTCCCTAATTGGTATTGGATGATTAAATCTAAATTTTTTTAGTTAAAATTCTTGAGATCTGAGTCTTGTGATCTTGAAATTGGAGTAAGTGATGCGAACCCCAATCTTGTGCAAGGGGTATGAAGCCCAAGACTATTCAACTTCTTATTTCTTTCTCTCAAACCCTAGTTTTTCATTTCTACTTGAAGGCGATTGTGATCCCTGTATTTTACATCATTTTTCACATCAGCCTTAGATTTCCAATCTCCTTCAATTTTTTCTCCAAAAAAAGATTATTGTTCATCTTCCTTTTCTCTCTCTTTCCGACACCCAAAACCCTAACCCTAGATTCCCCCTGCCTATGAAGCAAGGAGGTGTGTCCATATCAGGTTCGTGTCAGACACGGAAACGTGCCTGACACGTGCCCGATAAGTGTCAGACACGTTTTGATCGTATCCGACACGAGTAAACCAGTTTGACTCATTGGACAAGGCTCAAACGTGTCTTGGACACGGCGTTAGGTTTCTGGTTGTAGGTTTAATGGGTCGGGTTGAACCCGACCTGATTTCATATAATAAAACCCAATCGCTCTCTCTCAACCTTAAATTTTTCCCCAAAATCTCTGAGACCCAATCTGATCTCTCTCAAATGCCCTCGCTCCCCCCAAATTGATCTCTCTTGTCGACGTTGGAGCCTTCGATGATCTTGTGATCGTCAATCATCGTCGACGTTGGAGCGGTGATCTCACGGTGGTGATCAAGAAGTAATCTGGCGATGGTGATCGTCGTTGACTTTGGAGCCTTCGGTGATGATCAAGCGGTGATCTCGCGGTCGCCGTCGGTGGCTTGATCTCGTCAGAGGTGTGGTGAATTGATCTCGTCGGAGGTGACCTCAGGCGTTGGAGGCCATCTCGCTCTCCCTCATTGATGGTGATCAAGAGGTAAGCTCTCTCCTCTCTTTCACTCCATCTCTCTCGACTGCTATCTCTCTCCCTCCGTGGATCTCTATTTTCTCCTCTATCTGCTTTGAATCTCTCTCTCTCACACTGCCCCTCATCTCTCTGGATCGAGAGAGGATGAGCAGAGAGCAGATTGAGAGAGATGAGCAAAGAGCAGATTGAGAGAATTGTGTAGAATTGTGTTGGTTTTCTATTTATAATTGTGTAGGATTGTTAAATTGGATTTAGAATTATGGAATTGTGATTTAAAAATGTATAATTTTGATTTAGCATTGGGATTTAAAATTGTTGAATTGTGCTTTAGAAATAGTTGAATCGATCTCTCTATGTTTGTGCCCTCTATATTTTGAAATAGTTGAATCGATCAATTTTATAATTGGGATTTAGAATTGCGGAATTGTGATTTAATATTGCATAATTTTGATTTAGCATTGGGATTTATATTGGTTTCATTTCAAGAGTTGAGTCTAAATCAAAGAATTGAATTTCACATTCTTTTCCCATCAATGGAATGTGACTATCCAAAATGCTTAGTTCAATTTCAAGTTCTATGGGTATAGGAATTAATGTTGGCTTGGGAATTGGATCCAAATCGGGTAAGGATACCGGAGTCAACATAAATTTAAAAATTGAAACTGAATCACAAAGTTGGGGATCAGGGTCATATTCATAATCAAGTTCAATTTTTTTGAAGTGAAAACTTGTCAATTTGTCTAAGGTTTGGGATTGGCCAAGTTCAAGATGTTGTGGTGGAATTGAATATTAATTAAAGTCTCCAAAACGTCATGATTCTTAGTTCCAATCAATATGTTAAGGAAATCGAGAATGGTCAGTAATGTGTTAGGTAGAGTTTTCTCATTCCTATCCTTAATTGTTTTGATCAAATGACTCATTTTTTTTCTTCTAACCTATCAATAGATTGGATACACTCCTTTTGGGATTGAATACAATCATTTTGGGACTGAATCATGAATTTCATACTCTTTCCTAAGTTAGTAGGTTTCTTTTTATTGTTGTGAAAATTTTTGATGGAATTATGAGTCTTTCATGTTTTGGATTTGTCGTCCGGACTCAATAAAGGCTTCTAGACTCTTTTTTAAGTTAAAATTTTCTTCTATAGGTTGATCTTGATAATGAGTATATAAAGCTAGTTGTTGATAAGATGATTGACCACATAACTCAAGGAAGTTGTATCCTCACTGACTCAATAAAGAGTGGTGATGATCATTCCAATCTTGTTCATAATACTAGAGTTAGGACATATACTAATTCGGATAAGACCAATCTGACATACTTGGTTGGTTAAAGTTACGAAATGCCAGGTTAGTGTTATCCGAGTTAAAAGAGTTCGGGTAAAGTATAGATCACTATGTGCATTGAAATAATTGTAATTATAATTCACATCACAAAGATGTCAAAAATAAAATAAAAAAATAAACAAACAAAAAAAGAAAATCTAGCCTAAATTAGGATAGACCTTAAACCTAGACGACTCCTAACTGGTTAGACTGTCCACAAGAGGTATATTGCAGCAATCTGACCACAAGTTAATCGGCCAGGTGGGGGCAAGACCAGTGGGAGATATTTATACCTAAGCAACGGGCCTAATTATGCCAAACTACTGTTCTTCGAGGTTTCGTCTCTCAATCCCCAATCTTTGACTCCGATTTGACTTGAGTCAAACTCTAACAACTTCCCCCTTAGGTCAATCTCCTACTGAGCCGGAGATGTCCCTAGGGCCAACGTCTACTCAAATTTCAGTTAGGCTGGGTTAGTGAGTGTGGAGATAATTTTTGGGTTAAAAAAGGATAATGATTTTCTTACCTTATCTTGTTTATAGGACAAGCCCTTAATCATTTTAGTGAAGTGTACAAGTATATAGCAAAAAGTAACACTTAGGCGATTAAACAATACAAGAATATTTCATATACTACATGCAATGCACACATAGCTTGGCTTCAACGCTCTTCAACAGTAATGTAAACGTAAACGTAATTAAACATGTGCCCTAAATATAAAGTCTAAACTATTTTTTCCATTAACAAGCAACAAGTTACTGTTGGATTAAAAACAGTGTGCAAAGTATATCAAACAGAGAAACTAAAACATGCAAAAGCTAGATAATTAAATTTCAGTCACCCTGCAACAAAGTAGGGTGAGTAATCAACTCAGATTGCCGCGAAAACTGCCGCATTTGCGTGGCAATTCTCAGGTCTTTTGAGCTTTGCTTCCTAGAGCAGAGTCCAAAGACACTTATATGTATTCTGCAGTTCTCATTTTCTTGAAATCAGTCCATGCACACAAAAACAGAGAAGAAAGTTTAAGCGTTAGTAAACTTAAAAAGAAACTTTACCGTCCCCTCCTCGACGACGGTGCCAAAATTTGATCAAGATAAACCTGCACAGAAAAATACAAAATTTAGAAACGAGTACTAGGTTCCTCAATTCTAACGCTATAGCAAGTGGCTATGTGGATCGTGATCCACAAGGAGGGACTGCAATGGAAGCGTGTGGGTAAGTCTTTCTTTTAAGTTACTAAAACCGGTTAAAAGTCTTCTTTGTTCTTAAAAAGAAAAGAAAATGAAACTATGTTAAGTTAAAAAAAGAGTAGAAGACAGAAGAATAAGATGGTGTTGATGTTTTGCTTGAAAAGAGAACTAAGTTAAAAAAAAGAATAAAGGAAAAGAAAAGCGTTGGATTTAAAGTCATTTAATAAACAAGAAAGAGAAGAAAGAACAGCATACCTTGAAATAATTAAAGTAAACCAAGCGAAAGAAATATCGTAAAAGCTGCGATCGATTAAGTTGAGCAACAATGAAAAAAGTGGGAGAATCACATTGACTGTCACGCTCAATACAACTTTCTTTAAAGAAGATTACATTTAGTCACTCTAAATATAATATTTTCTCTCTTTTTTCATGAAGCTCTCTAATCTAAGCTATAAAGAAATTAAAATTATATGTAAAAAGAAAAAGAAAACCTAAACTAAAGCAACAGCCTAATCTTAACTCTCTGCTAGAGTGGTATCCTTTTGCCTTCAGAAATGCAGGTATTTATAGCCAAAACTGGATAAGAGAGAGTGTACGAAGACAGGAGCAAAATCTCTTACCTAACAGAAAAGATCTTCTGATAAGGTTAGAGATAAGGTTGAAGATAAAATTTTGTTTTATCCCTTAGTCTTCAGTTAGATTGTATCTTATCACTCTGAATCTTCTGAATATACATCGCAATCTTTTTGATATCCATTTATATATTAATAGGGTTGCCTTTGGACTTTGGATTTACCTCTATCTCCTAGATTTCCGTGCTAAAAAAATAAATCCAACTAAATCTGATTTAGTTAGATTAGATTTGTGATGATCTTCAGCTAACCAAATAGATCCATATAAATCTTATTTAACCGGTATTTATTTGATATTATCTTCTCTCCCTTCATTAATCATATGCTGCATGAATTAAACATTAAGACAAGGTAATTAGCAGATTTATTACAAGATAAGTGTAGAAATGTACTAATAAATAATACAATATACGTGTATGAAAATCAAACACTCGTGCCCGTGTTCGTATTTCATAACCCGCCGCCACCTTTTCACCGACATATCCCTTTCCAACTTCGCCGCCGCGGCTCCCACCGACTCCTTCCTCCGCCTTCATCGCCGACAACACCGCCAGTATTCTTCACAGATCCAGTCAGCCACCGCCGTCATCTCGAGAGCAAGATCCCAACTGCTTGCCTCGTTGACGACATCGCCAGCCCAGATCCACCAGCAACCTCGCATCACCGCCTCCATTCGAGCCCGTACTGATCACCAAAAATGTCGCAGGCCTTCCTCGAGACAACGCCAGAATCTATAGGGGAGCGAACGGCTTAGATCTGAGCTGTTTTCAAAAACCCAAGTCGATATCGGCTCCATCGAGCCGAATACGACAAAAAATGGCTCAATCGAAGCTGACTAGAGCCGACTTAAGACTGAGCCGTCGACTCGAACCGAACCGACACCTTCTGATCGGCTCAACCGAGTCGAATGAGCCGACGGCTCAGCCACCTAACGCATTAAGGTTCGAGTTTACTCTTTGAATTTTTTTATTCAGTTATTTCTTTCGCTTAATTAAGATAGGTAGTTACTAAAACTGTCACAAAATAGAATTATTGATTGTTGCCCACAAAAGTGAGATTGTATGATCTGATCTTAAATGAAAATCAATATCAATATTAATTGTGCAACTTAATTTATTTTGAATCAGTGATCACTTGAATTAATTTAGAAACTTACTGTGTTAGCACGTGTTTTTACATTGTCTTAATCACATGTTAATCAAAGGCTTAAATTTTAGTATTATTTAATTTGATCTCTGATTTCTCTTGCATTAGCATATATTTCACTGCTAAGGTAGTTTGCACTTTGGGACAACATTTATCATTTTGTATGCATTAAAAAATATAAAAATATCAAAAATATCAAAAAATCATCATTTAGGATTAGTTAAATTTCCAATGCCAACTAGAAGTGGGAAAAGTTTTTCAATAGGAGAAATTTCTGCACCCATATATTCTAGCATTTAGAATAAACTTGACGTGGTCCTTACTAGAATGGACCTAATGGATCAACGACTGCAAGAGCATAACGATCAAGTTGACACCAATTGCAGGAAATTACCACAATTTGATAGGTTAGAAACAAACCGAAGGAGAACCCCAGATCCCTTAGAGGAGAACAAATCTCGAGCTAACAATAGGTCACTTTGACGTACACAAGCTCAGCACTAGGACATTAAGGACATGGACGCCCAATATATCAACAGTGTAAAAGTAAATGCTTCGTCCTTTAACGGATGTCTAGACCCCTACGCTTTTATAGATTGGATATTAGCTATGGACCTCTACTTTCGTTGATACATGTCAGAGACTAGAAAAGTCCGATTTGCCATTATGAAACTAACTGGACTAGCCAGACAGTATTAGGAGAAAGTTGAAAGAATGATGTGTTTAGAAGGGAAGATCCAGTTGAGGCTTGAGATGAAATGAAAGAGAAGCTTAACTCAGTAGTTATTGGACAAATGGAACAGATTAACTCAGGAAAAAAAGTCAGTCACCAATTACATCGTAAAATTTGATGAATACTTGAATCGGTACAGTGCTATCGAGCTAGAACCTCCCAAACAGACCCTATCTAGGTTCAGGTCAGGTCTTAAAGACGGCCACCACCCTAAGCTAATAACTCGAGGCATCACAACCTTGGAACAAGCTTATCAGCTTATCACGATTTAGATGAGTCTAGAAAAGCCTTCTTTCACTGAACTGATTTTAGGAATAACTTTAAGACAACAACTGCTAGCAAATCTATCAATAACCGATCCTTCTCCGCCCAGAGCAAATCAACTTTTACTTCTTCAAGTGTCAAACCAGCGGTTCTATCCAGTACAAATCTGACAACTTTTGAGAAGAAGACCGCTAGTGAGCCTGTGAAGGTCAACCCGCGTACCCAGTGTTATAGATGTCAAAGGTATGAACATTTTGCAAATCAGTGCCCGAGACCCTTTTAATAAAAGTTCACATAGAAGAAGATGAAAAAGAAGATAGTCTAAAAGTAGTTGTGCACTAATAGAACAAAAACTCGAACGCTTCTGCTGAAGATCGTGATTTCAATGGCTGCTTAAGGCTTTAACATTGACTAGCCTGACTCTTATTTATGACAGAGCCCATTTAAAAGCAGTTAGGTACACCTTAGGCAACCCGAACAAGTCAATGACTGGAGAAGAACTGTCACATTCCAAACATATACAAAAATTGAGAAAATGAGTTGTAAAATTATAGTGGATAATGACAGTTGCATCAATATCGTTGCATCGAAGCTAATTACCATAATAAGAATGAAACCAGTGAAACATCCAAATACCTATAAGATCGCGCAGTACCTTTTCAAATCCTTAAGATGATCAATCCAAATGCTTATGTGGTAGACCTCTTACCAGATTTTGACAATAGTTGCACTTTAATGTCGATGATTTGATTTCATATAGAGGTACTCTGCATACCCCATCTAATTCATTCATGGATGAGCCTACCCACGGCCTTTCTTCTGAGAGCCTCCTATTACCTCCACTTTCTCCTAAATTATCTCATATAGCAAAAAATATAGATTTTATTTAAATGATCAGATTGTCTCTCCTAGAGATGGAAGAACACGACGCTATCTTGTTAAGTAAAGAGGAAGACATGAATCAGAAAATTCATGGATTACTGTGGAGGATCTCGATGACTTGACCCCAACCTCTTGAGCATTACCACGGCCAGCAGCAGCTTCCCAGCCCACACTCGACAAGGTAGAGTTTTCCCCACTCGGGAGAAATGATGAGGACATCACGCCGTTTGATCGAGTCTATACTAGAAGAAGGCGTGATGCACTCCTATGGTTCTAGTTTAGTGTTATGTATTTTGCTTTATTTTTTTTATTTTAGTTGGTTTTTTCCTTAGTACCATATCGGTTGTATTCTGAGAACTGGGTTTGGTAAAGCCTATAAATAGGCCTCAAGGCCTCTCTATTTGGTATGAATGATTAAATCTAAATTTTGAGTTAAAATGTGTGAAGCCCAATCCTGTACAAGAGGTGTGATGCCCAAATATATTCAGTTTCTTTTTTTTTTCAAAACCCTAGTTTCCCTTTCTACTTGTATTGAAGGCAATTGCGATCCCCGTATTTTACATCACTTTGCATCAAGAAAAGCCAGCTCGAGAAAAATGTCGAGTTCCCATTCCAAGGTCTTACCGTTCAAGCATTCGCAGACACCTAACAACTGTTTGTACTCAAATATATAGCCTTTATCTTTAGTAGTTCAAATAAGCACAGTCTTAAAGCTGCAACTTGCTACTGAGATGCTGCTTTGCAGCAGATTTTAAAGGAATAAAACTGCATTATGAATTGATCATATGCCAGAAGTTACCATGCTTTAAAGGTATGCAATTTCAAAGTGATGGTCTGGCTGTTATTATTATGGTAACCTGTCAAACCAACAAAAGCAGGATTACAGATAAAATCCATGGAGGTATGGAGCTAAATAACATGAAAATTTTCCTTCTAAGCACAGATAGATTGACTATCTAGTAAAGATGAACGTTATCTTCTAAGCCAGAGTTCCATTATTCCACGAGATCACATACTAACTAAAAGGAAAGACTAAAAACTTCACCTACAACATCCACTTACAACTACGGGGCTGTTTGGATGCCCGGAAGTGGGTGGAAATGGTAAATAGGATTTTTTTTTCTTTTTGAAAAATGAGAATTTGAGTTTCTTTTTGGGTATTTGGATGGTAGTTGAGAAGTGTAATTAAAAAAGTGTAATGTCTTTTCCTGTATTTGGTTGGTAATGTGGATGTGGAAGTGGAAAGGTTGACCACAAAGTTGACCGTAAAATAATATTAAAATAAAAATTAATTAAGAAAAAAATGGACTGTAATTAGAATGCAGGTAAGACTTACATGATCACAAAATTAACTGTTTTGATCTATAACTTATTACAAATGAGATTTACATGACCACAAAATTAACTGTAGCACCTTGAAAGTGAGGAAATTGTTGTGTAAAAAAGAAAAGAGAAAAGAAAAAAGGGTTTTTTCCATTTTCCTTTTCTGCTGTTTGGATGAATAGCGGAAATGGAAAATGACACTTCCCACTCCTCACTTCCGCCCACTTCCTTGAATCCAAACAGCCCCTACATACTAACTAAAAAGAAAGACTAAAAACTTCATGTCTGACATCTACTAGAACTAATTACATGTGGAGCATAATGATGCTTTAACATGAGAAATGGATATTGTATTTGATCACATCCATAGTTTACATTTAAAACTTCTTATCTGCTATGAACAGTTACGATAGAACCTAACCGGCCAATGATGGGTTGATAAGTAAACCTAAGTTTTCTGCAGAACCAGTTCAAGACTTCAATTTAATAGAGCCAAGGAGCATCCCTCCATTTTCCCTTGGACATGGGATAAGATAAGACAAAGAAGTATCATGCTAAGACCAATAATGGGAATCACAACAAACTTTGAGGCACAATAAAAGAAAAGAGGCAAGAGAATCACATTCACAAATAAAGGCATCTTGCTACTCATTTCTAAATAAAGTTTTCTATATCGTACATTGTTTACAATTTCATACAAGTACACTACATTCCAGTAAAAGTATGCAGCAAAAACTTTAGCTGAGCTTTTCAAAACTGTTTTTAAGTCTTGGGACAGTTTTTTAACCTCTTCACACAAATATTAGACATAATTTGGCCCCATCTTTAATAGTCAGTCATGCCTCTACTATAGAACAATTCTCATGAACTCAAGAATTAACCGTAGATAGCATTCTTGTGGAGAGAACCATGGAAAATATACGTGGGGCATAACAATTATTGAGTTTGAATGAGAAGGATTTGATTCCAAACCTTTCCAAGAGGCCGAATCTGTTTTTTGCCTTTTGGGGGGGGTGGGGGGGGGGGGGGTGAGGGGGTGCATTGCTCATTCTAATTTCTAGCTAAATTGGCACTATAATGCCAGAATAATGTACTGCACCAATAAGTAAAACTAATTCATTAGTAACACATGCATATACATTGGTAAACTTAACAGACCGTGCCTTCACAAAGCTTTCTACGTGAATGACGAATCAACAATATCAGGACTATTACGCATAACCGGTGGCGCTATGGAATCTAAAGCCAACGCAGTAGGCCTTAAGTATCCAACAAGCTGCACTTTGCTCGGATCCAATTACGCATCAGACACAAGCTTGTATCCAGAATCCAGATACTCAAAGTCTTGCCAGAAATAGACTGCATAAAGATTATTATGGCCAACAGTAAATCCTATAATGCCATTACACGCGGCCAACAACGACAAGATGAAATTATCTTTCTTTTTCGTGCAGTTCCTCCGAGAAAAGATCTTCTGAAGCTTAACTTTACTTTTCACTTTGTTGTTGAAGTTTATTTAAAAAGGGTGAGGGGGAAAGGATTATTGTAGTTTTGAGATATTAAATTATGCATATTCAATCACTGATGTGGAGGCAACATCCATAAAGTGCATTGTCTTTACATCATGGGAAAGGGCAAGGAGAAGGTTAACCTTTACAACTAAAATCTTTATATTTTCACCTAATTCCAAGTATAATGTACTGAAGGCACATGTTAAGCTAGCCTTTCAACTAAAACTTTATATCTCCACCTGACGTCCAAGCATAATGAACTAAAGTCACTTATTAAACCACTGGTATTTACTTAAAACAAAGTCTCTTTTTTTTTTTTGGGGGTGGGGGTGCTGTTTAATTGGACAATCATAAAGTAAATGGGAGTCTAACAATGACTTAGAAGAACTAAACGAACAGGTAATCTACATACCATCTAGAATCCTAGAAACGAAAAATATGCCTACATTATAAATGAATAGCTATGTGTTGAATGCATACAAAGTTATTGGTGCATGTATCTTTGAACTTTAGGGTATGAAGTCCAGCTTGCAAATGTAGATTCAGTCGAAACTGTAGCATGGAGGGGCGGAAAATGCAACTTATATCAACAGATTTTGGCAAAATGTAATAAGACAAAACTCATTCTACACTGTCCACATCCAACAACCTAAATTACGTGTTACAATAAAATTAGGAGGGACTTCCTATGGAATATTTCTTTATAGGCTCCAGGCCATATTAATGTCATAAAAATGACAGGTACGAGTAAATGTTTGCCTCATAAATCAGCACCAAACAAACTCATATGGCCTAAATAGTGAAGAAGAGGTAGAATAAAGTGCCATTTAATCACCATGCTTCATCTAAACTTGGATTTTTCAACATGACTCGTGTTAGCCAAAACAACAACAATTCCTTCCTCCACATATCCCACACTGTGTTTTCATTTTGCAAACTACTGACATCATTAACAATTAAAGATACTGAGCTCAAGTTCAGTTTAAGAATAACTAGTAACATGTGTTTCAATAGGAAGAAAAGACTAAGAACAATCACAAAGGTATTCAACCACCAATTCAACTTATACCACTTGATACTTTGAATCACCCAAACAATCACATTATCACACTATTTCGAAACAAGCAAATCACATCCCAACAACACAATTTTTTCAAGTTTTTTTCCCCTTCCCTGAAATCGATTGAAAACCACGAATAAGTGCATAATCATAAGTGGGGAGGAGATCACTGATCCCTACATTTCTAGGGCAATATATCTTACAAAACCGATGGATCACAGAAACAATAGAGATCTAGCACATGTTCACTTCATCAAAACTAAAGGGGAAATTAGCGGAAATTAGCGAAAAATAGCGAACAGATCCAAAATTGCACTCAAATTCAACAAACTGAGAGAGAGAGAGAGAGAGAGAGAGAGAGAGAGCGCTTACCAGCAAGGAGAATTGGCGAAGACTCAGAAAGAGAGAGGAGTCGCTGTTGGTTTGGTTCGTCTCTGTGAGATGTCGGGAAGTTATTTAAAGTGACTATTAGTTTGCCGGCTGGGGTGAGAGGGAGAGAAATAAATATTTATTTCCAAATTCGTCAGATATTTTGCGATTCCTACACTCACTAAGAAAATAGACCGTAATAGGACCAGAGAAACATAATTGAGTGGGACCCACACGAGGTGGTGGGTCAGACTCTGGGTGTTTCGGACACGTGGACTGGATTCGGCCGGCCAGCTGGGATTGGAGAGAAGTGCATGTGACCCAAGCGCTGGCCGCTGGCGAGTCCAAAAGGAGAGAGTATCCAAATTTTAGCATGAATTCTAGAATGGTAATTGGGAGAGGGAAATTAGGGATCTTGAATATTTGAAAGGTACTTAAGTACACAAATCTAGCAACTTAAATGGAGATTTAAATTTTGATTAAACTTAGAAAATTCGTTAGGTACAACTTTTCAAATTTAAATTTATTTTGAATAGTTGGAGTTTTTCTTGACATAAAATATATAGTAAATTATAGAATTCATTATATTTTTTACCTGAAGAGGCATAAAAATCAAAATCGTTATTTGAATCTTTTTCGTGCTTTTTCTTCTCTAGAACACTAATATTTATAAAACGTTTAAAAATTTACTCTCTCAAGCTCTGACACACTTGGCTTTTTTGTCAGGGCTATGATTCGCTTCAGACAATCACAAAGAAACTACTATAAACATAATGATAAGATTATGGCATAAAGATGTTTTCACTGTTTGCGAAAATTTAGAGAAGTTAATATGTGAAAACATAAAGATAATAAAAATACCAAACAACCCTAAAAGTGAATATTTTGCTACAGCCGCTTACTTTGCTTCAAAGTAGAAAAGAAACTTAACGTCATAATTTGATTCGCTACGATCCTCATCCGCGTCAGAATAAACTGATTTTTCTCAACCAGTATTTGTTTATATATTTTCATTTCCTATTTTACCTTCCCCATTGACCCTAGTGTTGCCCTCCCCCCAAATCTTGACCCTGATGCAGAGTAATTCACGGGTCGACATGCACGGTCAAGTCGTCGTAGGGGTTGAAAGGGGACGGGGAGCCCCCTCCCAGGGTCGGGGGCTCTGCCCCCGGAATTTTTTTTTTTTGATTGACCTTTTTGCTGTTCTCGTACTGTTCGTGCTCGCAATAAGCTTTGTTTGTGTTTAGATTTGAAAAGCACTCCGGATCATTCAATGTTGGTGGACGGGGGGGGGGGGGGGGGGGGGTCTGATGATGATGCTGATACTGATATAAGAATTGTGATTCATGATCGCAGTCCTCTGTAAGAACTGACTCAAAAATAGGGCATTTAGTGAGTCTTTACAAAAACTCAAAAATAGGACATTTTGCGAGGACCTCGACCATCTTTTAGTTGCGGCCCTCATAAAGACTCAAATATAGGACATTTTAGTGAATATTGTGATCATGATCGCAGCTCTAATAAAGAGGGTTGTAATCATGGTCGCAATCCTATAAAAACTCAGAAACATGTTATTTTTGTGAGGAATGTGATCATGGTTGTAGTCCTCATAAATAATGCATTTTATGAGGATTGTGATCATGATTGTAGTCCTCATAAATAGGGCTGCAATCATTTTTTGAAGGCTGCGATTATAATCGTAGTCCACATAAATAAGGGATTATTGTGAGGATTATGATCATAGTCACAGTCCTCTATACTGTGATCATTTTATGAGGACTGAGATTATGATCGTAATCCTAAAAAATAGGACATTTTTGAAGCGATCCGCTATTTTTAAAGCGATTACTTAGGGGCATTTTTATCTTTCGCTATTAATGAGCGCTTCGACGCTTAACACGTGGGCACACATCCTTACTTTAAAAAAAGAGCTGGCTGAAGCTAACAAAATTATGAAGCTGAGTTTTTTTCCTAATTACGATTTAACAGAAGGACTGTAGCGAAATGCCCCTCCTAATATTACACACACACACACTTAAATACTACATGATTTTTTTGGAAATTTATTCTGTGAGGAAAAATCATTCAATATTATATTAAGTACGTAAAGTTCTTGATTAGATATTCTAAATCATTTTTAATCTTAAGTCCTTATCTATAAAACTCTTGATTCACAACAACAAATCTATGCTAAAGTGAAATCCTTGACTCCTTGTGTGTAAAGCAATTGATTAACTACTCCAAATTTAAATCTTGTAAAGAAAGTTCTTCATTAGATAAAACATATTCCCTTATAATAAATTACTTTTTATTCAAAAGATAATTGATTCTTATATCTACAATAAACTCAATATCTTTTCCAATCCAGACACAAAAGCTAATTCTCTTTTTAAAGAATCCTTAATCATAATTAACTATCAGAATTTCATATAAGAATTTTTTCTTCTTTGATTTTCGTCTCTCTCTTCAAATCTTTAAGATAAAAACAGGAGGAGGAATAAAAGAATAACATTTAAGTTTTTATCATCTTCATACTTTTTTTGTTTTTTCTTTTTTCCTTGCTATAGTTTCCCCTTCCCGCATGTCATTATAGTTGAATAATTTAGTTTTATAGTATCATTTGTTTGTCACATACTATAGTTTATTGTGTTGGATTATAACTCATTAAGTATGTCTGAGTCCATGGTAATTCAATTTTCATTTGATTTTTCAAAATAAATTTTTAATATTTCCTTAAAATTAATTTAAAATTATTGTCAGTTATGTCAACATTTCATTTTTTAGCTCTTACAATAAAAATCAGATAAAATTTTAAGCGGCACAACAAAAATTCTTTGTAAAACATCATGGAGGCCATCATGTTCTCAGTAAATTAATATGAATTTTATCTTTTAGAGTCAACTTTTGTTACCAACTGACGAAACGGCTTATATATTAGATATCGACAACAGACTAATAGGATACATATAATATTATTTATATTAATCATTGTCTCATGCATTATTGAGGACTTCCCTACATGTACTTTAAAAGCACGTTTTATAAAGATCGGAATTGAAGTTTAATGGTGACAGTAGAAGCTTACTGCAATCTTCTCTGTATTGAAATTTAGAACCTACCTCGTGAGGGGGGGAGAACAAGAGACGCAAAGCAATAGTGGTACACATTATGGAAGAAAAAATAAATATAAGAAACTAAAATTCAATATGGTTTTGTTCAAGATATGCACTTAAAAACTTAGTGTTAGCCAACTAAGGATAGCTCAAATGGCAAGACCATCTTTTTCTGTCGTGAAAAGTTGTGGGTTTGAATCTCCCCATCTACAGTAGGCGAGCGTATTTTTTGAACTAAAATTTGTTGAGTGCTCTAAGAGGAATAGTATGCAAATTCTCACTTCACAACAACAGAGCCCAAAAAGTTAGACTAGCTATTTGAGGCTCAATCATGACACACTATGGTTGTGCATAGAGCTACTAGCAGTCTGTGAAGGCCAACAAGTTGTAATTTGTGTGTGCACATTAAGGGCGTGTTTGTTTCGCCGCAAAACGTCGCAAAACGCAAGTCGTAAAACTTCTTTTCCATTTTCCGCCGTTTGTTTCGCTGAAAAACAAGTTGCAAAATGCAACTCTTCTTTTCCCACTTGCAGTTGCTACAGTTAAATTTGTGGTCATGTAAATCTCACTTTTACACTATTTTCTCTTTGCAGTTGCTACAGTTAATTTTGTGGTCATGTAACTCTCACTTGTAATACACTTACAGTTTAAAACAGTTACTTGATAATCAATATATAATTTAATATTATTAAATATTTAATATTTTAAACAATGTTCAATTTCTTATTTAATTATATAATTATTTTATATTTTTAATCTTTAATTTTTTATTGTTTTTAATATTATTTTAATATTTAATATTTTACTATTTTAATTTAATATTTTTATTTATATTTTATTTAATACTTTATTGTTTTATTAATACTTATTCCATTTTTTATTATTTTATTAGAGTTAATATTTTATTAATATAACAATATTATACTTTACTATATATTTAATTATTTATTTTTTAATATAAAAATTACTTTATTAATATCATAATATATTTTATTATTATATTTATATTTTATTATGTTAATATGTAATAATAATTCAGTATAATAATACGATAATGATAATTCATTATTAAATTATAATTATATTTTACTTTGTTAATTTTATATTTCTATAAATTACAATAACATTATAATAAAATTTATATTATAATAATTTTCTTGTATTTTTAATATTATAATATTATAACTATATTTTATTATTTTTGTAAGATTTTTTTAATATTTATATTTTATTAGTATTCTTAAAATTTATTAATGTTCTTTAGATTTTCTTAAAATTTTATATTATTTATTTAGTTAATATTTTAGTAATATTTTACTATTTATACTAATATTTTATTATATTATTGTTATAAATAAAATATTAAGAATATTAATTTTTTATCTCAAATTTATTAATACAATTTAATTTGCAATGGTAGATTTAATTTAATAGTATTTATAATATTTAAATCACTGCTACAGTTAATTTTGTGGTCAACTTTTCCACTTACACTTTTACATTACCAACTAAACGCTGTAAAACACAATATACTTTACCATTTACACTTTCACTTTATCAACCAAACACCGTAAAACACAATATACTTTTCCATTTACACTTCACTTTATCAACCAAACACCGTAAAACACAATATATTTTCTCTGCTACAGTTCACTTTTTCCATTCTCATTTTACGACTTACGACTTACGACGTTTTGCAACGAAACAAACAGGCCCTAGTGTTTAATTCTCCTTCATGGGAGTTTCTTTCTCGAGGGATCTTTCCATCCACTATGGAGTTATGATGTAAGCCTACGGATTAGATAGTCTTAACTCATATTTGTCTCTTCACTGGGAGGGGTGTTCGGGTTGGGCTGGACGGGTTTTAAAGAAAATGAAAACCTTCCTGACCGCTTTCGGGCGAGTTTTGAGTTGTTTGAAATATGTCCATCAGGTTTTCGGGTGGGTACAAGTTTTAAGCAGGTTAGGCGGGTTTGGGTAGGTTTTGATGGGTTTAACAAATGGTATACTATGTAAAAATATATTTATACATATATATGATGTATTTAAGAAAAAAATATGTATTATTATGTATATCCATGTTTCCTCGAGAAAAATTGAAAGTATGTAAATTCTTTATTTGATTGTAAAGAAAATTATAACGGGTCAATAATCTGATTACTAAAGAGGGAAGAATGATTGTATCTCCCCTTTATTTAATGTTGGGTTCCTGATGTAGCAATAGAGAGTGATTCTTGTTCTCTGTTGACGAGCCGATTCGACAACTTGATCTTCGGATCTTCTTGCTCTCGTTGGAAGCGCACTGGTCAAGTATGAAATCTTAATTAGTGGCTAAAATCTCAAAGAGATTAGAAACTCAACTTGAACTCAGCAAATTTATAGAGTTCTCTTCTCCAACACAATTGTGTTCAGCAGCCTTATGCTTAGTTTTCAGCCTTCTGTAATTATCCAGTTTTAAGCATCAAGTGTGCCTTTTACGGATTCTCCTCCTCTAGATTATTGCTTCTTGGGTTCCTCCTCTAGAACTCTTCCCTTTTTTCCCTAGCTATTCATAGTTATTTATAGAGGATTCTCGGGTGTAAACAACCCCTTAAAACTCTCCATAATGGGAGGGGTATAACAAACCCCTTAAATCTCTCTATAATTGGAAGTTATTTCTCATCATGTGGAGAGAAAATGGGGTGCAAGTAGGGGTGCCATCGGATCGGATACGGATCGGATATTACCTCTACCATATCCATATCCGCACCCAACCTTCGGATACGGATACGGATACGGATACGGATATTGGCGGATGTGGAAAAATGATATCCGTATCCGCCAAAATCGGATATCAGATATAAATCGGATATTAGCGGATCGGATGCGGATACTAAACGGATATGTTAAAAATGGATATGGTTAAAGATAAATTAAACAGAAATACTTATATTACTTTTAATCTCATCTACTACAATATCAAATGTGATACATACTATGATATTATTGTGTACATATCAATACATTCATCGTATTCATTGTCATTTGACTTCTATAACAATAGATTACACGTCCTCCGGTGCTAAATGCCGATTCGGATGACATGGTTGATGTCGAAATACTCAAAATATCATGTGGTGCTCTTGCAAGAATCGAATACTTTTCACTATTACTTTTTCACCAACTCAAAATATCAAAATTTAATACCTTATTCCATTGAAGAATAGTCTTCTCCATACCGATATCATTATGAAGTATGCAACATTCGGATCGGATCGGATACGAATAAGATATTACTTTTACCATATCCGTATCCGCACCAACCTTTCGGATACGGATACGGATACGAATATTGACGGATGTGAAAAAATGATATCCGTATCCGGATTGGAGGCGGATTCGGATGCGGATATCCGCGGATAATCCGTATCCGGTGGCACCCCTAGGTGCAACTGACCAAGTTCGTAGCTGTCAACTACAGCAGGACACAAGTCTCGTGTTGGACGCGGACCTCACGCTGATGTTAAGACGCGGGGCTCATAGGCTCGCGTCTGTGTTGGAACGTGGAGCTCAGAGGCTCGCATTGAAGTTGAAACGCGAAGCTTCTCAGGCTTGCATTTGTGTTGAAAAGCGAGCTACACAAGCTCGCGTTTTTATTGTTGAAATGTGAACCTGAAATCTGCGTCTCAAAGAACAGCATGATCTTCGCGTTTGGCAGAGACTGCGAGGTTCGCGTATGAGGTTGGAACACAACCTCTGCGTTTGACAAAGGACATGAGGTCCGCGTTTGGGTTTAGACGCGATCCTCGTGTTTGGCATGAGGCCTGCGTCTTGAGGATGGAACGCGACCTCCGCATCTGCAAGATTCGCATTTGAGGTTTTTTCTTCAGTAATTTTTAAACAGCTTACAGAACCCCCTCCAAAATTTTTAAAACTCTGAGACGGGATTTCAGAATACTTTGGACTTCATGTTGATTTGGACTCCCATGATTGACTGACATTCTTTTGAGATGTCCTGAGCTTGATCTTGTCTGGATTTTGGTCTTCGTGAGTATACTATTGAACTGCTTGAAGCCTCCAGGAAAGATCGTTGTAAGTATCTTACATAGTTTAGAACTTATCTGAGCTCTGAGTTATCAATTGTCTTTGTCAATGTACTGTTAAACTGATAGCAGCGGAGACATACTCTTTGTATTGGGAGAGAGGACACGACTCTTGTGAATGTTACATTGGACGCGCCTGTCATTGGGTGCGGATGCCATGGACTTCAAAAGACGTGATCTTCATTTGATGTTGAAACACGACTCTAGCTTGGTATTTAAGACGCGGCTCTCTGCTTGAGACGCGAAGGTCACGATTAAAGCTTTTTGAATTATGTCTGTTTCTTTTCATAGAAAACTAGACTGAGTAAAGTAAAGAGTTTTAGTTGCCAGATGTATGAAATTAACTTAGCAAAATAAACAACTCTACTAGGGAATTTGAGAGGGTTACTGTTAGAGGTGTGATGTTAACTTGATAGTGGGATCAGAACTTGTGATTTGAACAAGTTTTATGAACTTTCTACTTTATGAATGAGAATAACAAGTGGAGTTTGATCCGCTGGGGATTATGTCAGAGTTTATCGTCAGAGATTTAGTGTTAACATGACTAGAACTCTTTTGGGAATGAAAGTTTACTGTTAGAAGTGTGATATTAACATAACAACAATTGATTTTGCGATCTACACAATTTAAGTAGATCTATCATTCTATTGAGGAGAATGAAAAGTGAGATTGGATTTATTGAGGTTCCATGGAGATTTTTACCATCAGGGGTATAATGTTAACGTAATGGGTTGATTTTGCGATTTGAGCAAATTGAATTGTTAGAGGTGTGATGTTAACTTGACAAGGATGTGTGCTAGAGGTGTGATATTAACTTAACACCAAGAAAGTCTCATTTTTATTGAGAAAATTAAGGATATCACAGTTATAGATGTAGTATTAACTAGACAGTGATCGCGAGGATCGCATTATGAAAGTGCGCCCTGTGTCCAGCAAAAGGGGGGAGAGAGCCGGGAGAGTGTTAAATAGAGAGAGAGGTAGGCAAAGAGTCAGAGTTAGTGAGAGAGTAAGAGTAAGAGTGGGAGAACGAGAGTGATAAAGGGATTGAGAGAGAGTGAGATAAAGAGAGAGAGAGTGAGAGCGAGTGAGGGAATGCAGAATAGAGAACATAAAGGAAGAATAGAATAAAGAAAGAAAGAAAGAAGGGAAGAAAGAAAGAAGAAAGGGAGGATGGAAAAGAAAGAAAAGAAGGGGAAATGGTCGGCTGGCCTGGGGCCGGCCAGGCGGCAGCGCCGGTGGCCAAGGCAGGGGCGGCAGCCCAGGCCCAAGAGGAGAGGGAAAGAGATTGATGTTTGGGTGCAAGAGTAGTTCAAAATGGAATTTTTGAAGTTGCCGAAACGGGGCTTCGAAGAGTGAAGTTATAGCTCATTGGAAAGAGCACTCCGAGAAGAGGAAGATGGCATGGTTGCTAGTGGCCGAGATGGTGTATGTGGTGGTGAAAATGGTGGAGAAGTTGATGGTTATGGGTTGTTTTGGTGAAGAAGAAAAAGAAGTTGAGAGTGGTGGGGTTTTGGAGTAAGGAAAGAAGGAGAGGAGTTGGGGGAGGTTGTGGTGGTGGTTGCCAGCCAAGTTTGTCGGTCAAAGGAGAGGCACGACTGGGCTGTTGTCGCTAGTGTTGTTGTTTACTGGGTGAAGAAGAGGAAAATAAAAAGATGAAAGAGAGAAAAGGGGATTGGTGTAATATATACACACACATATATAAAGGGGATTGGTGTAATATATATACACACATATATAAAGGGGTGGGGTTATTATCATCAATACCCTCACCACTCAAACTGGCCCACATCTCATAATAATAAGATCCGTGTCTGGTTGATTAGAGCACAGATGCGAAGCTAAAGTCCACGTCTCAGATGCTGGGGTCTCCACGTTTGCAGAGGAGAGAGAAATAATGGAGTTATCTGAGTGATTTAGATTGATTGAAAAAGGAATTAAATGCAAGAGAGAAAAGGAGAATCTATATGCCTCAAAATTAGACCCGCGTCTGGTTGAGTTGAGCTCAGATGCGAGATTAAGGTCCGCGTCCGGATACGAGCTGTATACTCGTCATAATGAGGAGAGAGAAAAGCGGTTGGGATAATTTTTGAGTTGCTCTGAAATTTTGAGGAAAATTTAAGAGAAAATAAAGAAAAAAAAGATGGGGTAATTTATGAGTGGATGAGGAAAATTGGAGAATAAAAAGGGAAATAGCTGGATAAAATTTCAGAATCTGGGAAAACGCTGAAAACTTCGAAAAAGTCTGAAAAATGAAGTAACTCGGAATGATTCTAAAAAATTCTCGAAAATAAAAAATACTATATTAAGATACATGGTGAAATTAGATTTCAAAAATTTAATTCTATTTTCAAAATAAAAATCCTGAAATCTACCAAAATACCAGTGGACACCAAATTCAGTAGAATTTTGATAAATTCAGAAAAATCTCCAAAAATGCATATAGATAGAAAATATGATTTTAAGAAATAATATGAAAGCAGATTTTAGAAATTCAACTCCAGTTAAAAATTAAAAATCTGAGAACCGATTAGCGGCACTGGTCGATATCGGTTTTGAAGATTGGCAATTTAATCCAGAAAAATTCATAAAAATCATAAAAAATCTAAAATATTAGAAAATAATGCTTGAAACTAAAATTGGTCAAATTCGATTACCTAAAAGGTCAAATCGATAAATATATTAGGATCGGGTTCCCTGTTCAGACTTGGGTTGATTCTGAAATCGGGAATCCGGATCCAAATACCAAATAATGATATAACTAATCATAAAACGAAACAAAATATGAAGGAAAATCAAAAGAATATGATCAAAAGATCAGAATACGTATCTAAGTACATATTCAGGGAAAGGGGTGTTACATTCTACCCATCTTACAAAATATTTCGTCCTCGAAATTTCGATAAGGGGAAGATGAACACAAGAAGGATAAGGATGGGAATTATGCCAATTAAGATATCAATAACTAACGAAAAAGTTCACAATCAACTGAATTGTAAACTCGGGGCCTAGACTTCTTTTGCCCTTTCTGCCTTATAAAACTTCGGACTATGCCATACCACTACTAATCTGATATCTGTTAAGAAGAGAATTCTATCTGACGAGAATAATTAAGAATCTGAATAGTCCAATTAGACTACTCGGTCTGATAATGAATGATAAGATAAGCCGAATATAAGAAGAGTCGCTAGACTTTTCTGAAGACTTTATCAGAACTACGATCTGAATCATGTGTCTCTGACCGACACAATAATAACTGGGATATTGTGTAGCTGAACTATTTTTCTCATATGATTAACTGTCAGAAGTTTCGTAGACTGACCTTACTCTGAATAATATAAAGTGAGCTGATATTAGAACTGACCAAACTTTAACTGCTTGAATTCTGCTAGAATCTACGAAAATAACTTCTTTCTGAAATGACGTGACCTATGAATACGGTACTTTACTTGTTCAGAATATATACTCACTTTGCTGGTCATGAAATCATCCCTGGAGAAAAGTCTGTAAGAAGTTTATAGATGTTATGTTCATTTTCTGATACTCTGTGTAACACCTTTTTCCCGGAATACGTACTTAGTTGCGTATTCAGATTTTTCAATCATATTTTTCGATTTACTTCCTATATTTGTTTTGTTTTATGAATTATTTATATGATCATTTTGTCTTGGATCTGTATTCGTGGACTCGGAGTCAGCCCTAGTCTGAGCCGGGGACCCGATCCTAGAGTATTACTCAATTTGATCTTTCTGGTATTCAGATTTGATCAATTTTAGTTTCAAATATCATTTTCTAATATTTTAGATTTTTCATGATTTTTTGAAATTTTTTTGAATTAAATTACAAATCTTCAAAATTGGGGTCGACCAGTGTCGCTGATCGATCTTAGATTTTTAATTTACAAATGGAGTTAAATTTCTAAAAATTGCTTTCACATTTATCTTTTAAAATTATATTTTCTATCTAAATGCATTTTTGGAGATTTTTCTATATTTATTGAAATTATACCGGAGTTGGTGTCAGCCAGTATTGCTGGTTGATTCCAGAATTTTTAGTATACAATCGGAATTGAATTTCTGGATTTCACTTTCACATTGCTTCTTAGAATCGTATTTTCTTCTTTAATATATTTTCTGAGATTTTTCAGAATTTATCAAAATCCGGCCGACCCAGTATGGACCGGTATCAACGGTGCATTTTAAGATTTTTATTTTGAAAACGGGATTGAATTTCTAAAATTTGATTTCACCAAATATCTTAAATAATATTTATTATTTTTTAGAATTTTTGGAAAGCTTTCAGAGTTACTTTATTTTTCAATCTTTTCTAAACTTTTTGGTGTTTTCTCAGATACCGAAATTTTATCCAGATATTTTATTTTTCTCTTTTTCCCATTTTCTCTCTCCTTTCTCAGACGTGAGGCTCAAAGATATAGACTGATCTTTATTGCAAAGATTCCCTTCTATCTTGCATTTAATGTCATTCCAATCAACTCTAATTAAGTTATCATGACTTTCTCTCTCCTCTGTAAACACGACGTTCGCGTTTTCTCAGATGCGGAGCTCAACTCCGCGTCTGGCTCTGTTGGCCTGGACGCAGAGCTCATCTTCGCGCCTGGACTTATTTGTCTCATTTAAATGAGACGCAAGTCTCATTTGTGGAAACGCATGACAAACTTGTAAATATTCTCATCTCTCTTATATATGTACACCCCTTCCTTTTATCTCTTTCATTATTTCTTTCTTCATCTTCCATTCAACCAAGGGCCAACGGTAGCAGCAACAAAACCAGTCCCTTGGCTGCGTTTCTAGGTCACCATCACCACCAACTCCTCCACAATCCTTGCTTCACTCAGATGTGAATATATGTGTACTGCGACGCAAGTTCACATATCTAGACATCTGGGTAAGATGAGTAATAATAATAAAAGATGCCAACAATGTACTCGTTTTATATTTTGCCATGTTTTCTTCTATCGGGTTTTACTTCGGATTTTCGGTTTTATGATTATTATATCATAGCTGTTTACATCCTGCTTTGCCACTTGTGTTCTATTCTACCAGTCTCCTGCTCTTATCTTATCATACCATGAGTATTCCTACTTGATATCACTTGCTGTATATCTACCTACTCATGTATGCCTGTGCTCACAACACGGTTTTCAATGCATGTTTATCATTCGAATTTATCAGTACACGTGTGCTTATCTATGCATGCCATTTGGCATTAGCATCACCACTCGCTGGGGAGTTCTGACTCTCCTGGATCCTCATGTCCAGGTCTCAGAGTTTGGAGCTTGTGGATTCTCCTAATTGCTGACCTGAGAATGTAGGCTGTCTAAAAATCACTAAAAGACAAGTCATCAAAAAGTAGAGTCCAAACTCCAGATGCAGGGCTAATCATAGCCATCACTGCAGCATCAAGACGCGAGGGTCGAAACCCGCGTCTCAGCATCACTACAGCATCAAGGCGCGAGGGTCAAAACCCGCGTCTCAGCATCACTGCAGCATCAAGGCGTGAGGGTCGAAACCCGCGTCTCAGCATCACTGCAGCATCAAGGCGCGAGGGTCGAAACCCGCGTCTCTGCATCACTACAATATCAAGGCGCGAGGGCCGAAACCCGCGTCTCAGTTATAACTGCCCTCGTTATTGGGTCAATTACTGCCCACATAATGAGGAAGTTAACCCCCATTATGGAGCGTTTTTAGGGGACATGTTCACCCCTGAAACCTCTATAAATAGCCCCGTTTACTATGGAGAAGGGGTCGGTTGATCAAATAATTCTTGGAGAAGAATTTCGCTTGTGAGCTGTAGAAGCACCAAGACTTCCACCGAAAAGAAAGAGAGAATTCAACTCTTCAAACAACTTGTTGCGTACAAGTTAATCTTTGCCTACAATCTCTTTGAGATTCCTGGTCGACAGGAGCTGCGTTACTCCGTCTGCTATCTAAAGAGAGGATTCCCAAGAGGTCCTGACGTTCACCTGGTCAACGGAAAATAAGATTCACTTTTCACTGACACATCAAGAACCCAGCACTAAACAAAGGGGAGATTCAAGTCTAAACATCTTCCCTCCCTTGTAGTCGGAGTGCTAATCCGTTATAATCTTTCATCTTGATTTAAGGAAATTTTACAAGGAACTTTCTCCCACCAAACAAGAGATGGCGACTCCGCTGGGGACCACTTTTTCTACTGACGAGCAAGTTGTGGCGCAAGGTGACGTCACCTGTTTGGGAAAAACGATCGAATCACTTGTCGTAGAATTCGACCAGGCGAAGTATGAAGAGTTCCTCTCTTCTGGCTCCAAGAGCCCAAAGGCGCAGGTCTACCGAAAAGTCTCTACGGGGACTTGCTCTCAAGTCCGCTCTGAGATCCTCCCAGACGTGACTGGTGAGAAGGATGTCGTGGCTAATCGCATCATGCGTAACGCCCGCGCTAGCGTCTCCCATGAGACCCGCGTGGTTAACGTTTCTGATGTTCAGCCTGTTCATCCCCTTCCTCAGCGTCGGGTTACCGGGGGTTCCCTTCAACCCACACGACGTAACCGGAATGCTGAGCGGCGACAGAGGCGGCGGGCGCGTCAACTACGAGTTGGAACAACTGTTTGTCCAACAGAGGAAGGACGTGAAGTTCAGACCAGCGTCCCTGCTGAACCATATCAGACACGTGAAGTCCGCGTTTGGCAACCTAAACGTGAGATTCACCAAGCTTGCGTTCCTGAAGCACTGCTTCCCAAACGCCAACGCGAAGTTCGTGCTCTTTATCAAAGACATGAGACCCGCGCCTCCATTCGCGGGACCCAGTAGCCCTGCGATAATCGGTAACGCGAGAGCCGCGCCTCTTCTAACCAGAGACGATAGACTCGCATTTCAGAGCCGCAACGCGAGAGCTGCGTTCATGAGCCTCACGTCTCAGAACCTTGCGTCTCAGCTTTGCGAAGCAAGGAGAACTCTCGCAAGTTGAAGAGCCCTCGACAATCCGAGGCTAATCTCTTCGATCCCCTTCACACGGATCTAAGGGATTATTTGACAAGGAAGAGAAGTGCTAGTCGGATCACTCTATCGTGTTGCTACGAACGGCTTATTACAATGCTCTCTGAGTGCCACTGCAGTCCACGTGCAAACCAGCAGTCTAGATTCAGACAGCTGACTCTAACTCCCCGATCAGCTAAAAGAAATCGCTCCCACAGAAGGAGGACTTTCTCTGACACTGACTACCCTGAAATCACTACAAACATGACAAGCAGGAGTAGGGGAAAGCAACCTGTGGTCAGCTCTGACGAGTCTGACACAGAACCGGAAGGAGTGTACCGACATACTCGCACTCGGACTAGGGTAATTACCCCGATCAATTACAGTGCCCTGGCTCAGGGCATTGAATTAAATGACTCGCATTCCGCTATTGCAGAGTCACAGGTTTTGAACTCTTCCATAGAGAAGGAGGCCTTTATATACATGACACATACTCCTGAGGAGACAGCCAGGCGCTTGGAGCAGCAAGCCCAGGTCCAGAAGGAACAATTCGAGATGATTCGTGCTCAACAAGAATCTATCGATACCCTCAAGCAGATGCTGGCACAATTGCTTGAAGACAAGAGGAAGTCAACCGACAAAGCTTTCTTTAAAAAGTCTAAAGGCAAACGAAAAGAGGGAGAAAGCTCATCTTCTGTACATATTGAGGAGAAAGAGCAATCTACTTCTGGCTCGTCTAAATCCTCATCTCGGGAAAAAGACAACCGAGACCATGGAGGGGTTCATTCTAAAAGAATGAATCAATTAGAGCAACGTCTCGAGGCCCTTACTAATCGGAAAGGCCTCCAAGAAGCAGGAGTAGTCCGACCATATCCAGCCGAGTGGGACCTTGTTCCATACCCTCCCAAGTTCAAAGCTCCGACCCTCCAAGCATTTGACGGCAAAGGGTCACTGAACCAACATATCTACTACTTTAAGTCTCAGACGAGGAACGTGGTAGATAACGATGCCATCCTGGCACGTTTGTTCATCGGCACCCTAAAAGGGCTCGCCTTTGAATGGTTCATGAAGCTCCCGGAAGGCTCCATTAAAAATTGGGGCGATTTGGAGAAGCTCTTCCTGACACGCTTGTTTGAAGACGACTCAGAGGTCACAATGCCTACTCTTTTGGCTACAAAGCAGCGAAGGGGGAGTCCGTCAAATTATTTGTAGAAAGATTTCAGAATATAGCACTCCGATGTCCAAGCGGTATGACCCAGGTCACCCTGGTGGAAACATGCCGCCACAATCTACAAACTTCACTCCTCGCCCAAATAGGAGTTGCTGAAAGCCGCACCTGAAAACAATTGATCCAGCAAGGTGAACAGGCTGAAGAAATTATTGCCCGGGTTAGGGCAGAAGAAAACAAACCCAGACCCGAAAGGTCGACAAGGCGTGCGCCAGACGTATCCTTCAAGCAAAAAGGAAGGATAACTTGGCGATAGAGACCAAATCCCCTATCAAAACTCAACCGGTCAAGGGAAGCGGCTCTTCAAGTCAGCCGCGCGCCAGCAAGCAGTATTCTTTCAAGGACGAACATGTTGACTCGCTGTTAAAATTGCTTAACAAGAGCAACAGACTGAAGCTTCCCGAAGCTAGACGCCCTGAAGAAGTCGATAAAACCGACAATCCCAACTACTGCCTGTATCATAGGATGCTGGGACACCCAACCAAGAGCTGTTATGTCTTCAAAGACATCCTTCAGACTCTGATTGACGCAGAGGTACTAAAACTTTGTCCAGAACAGAAGCAAGTGACGGCTAATATGACATCATTCCTCTAGTTTGGAAGACAACCTCCAACACCCTCTGGAGTAGTCCCCATCCCAAAAGGGGAACTAAGAATGATCAACATAGACCCTCATCATCAGCAAGAGAAGGGTCTTGTACCTGTCCCCACACCTCAGGGGGAAATTATGTGGGTTCATCCTGACCTTATGGATGGCCAACAATGGACCACTGTTACCAGCAGGAGGTCCAAAGGCAGGGCAAAGGCTTCATCCTGTAATGTGGTGTGTGTTTCTTCCCGTGAAGCAGAAACTGATGTTCCCTCACTGACTGATTCAGAAGAGGAAACAATAGTTCTCGCTGCAGAACCCAACCAACTTGTGGCGGAAACTCGTTGGGGCCAGTCATATTTGAAAAAGTATGACGAAATGGTGGCAATCCCTCCAAAACCCGCTACAGAGTCAGCCAAACCCTTCACAAAACAACCCGTGGAGAGACAGAAAGAGCTTCGATTTTCTAAAGCTCTCTCAAAAGACATCGCGAAAGGATCCACAACCCCTTACCGCTTTGACGTCCTGACTCAACTGGCCAATATCCCGGCCCGAATTACTCTTTACCAACTCATGAGGCTATCAAAGTCAACCAGAGAGGCTTTGAGAGAGGCTCTAGAAAACGCTGAGGTTTTCATGACCCAGGTGCCGGTTGGACCACAGGAGGAAGATGTAGAGGATTGCCTCCACGCCTCCTAAATGCTCCCTGCATCACTTTCACGGCTGATGATATGCAGGTTAAAGGAAAACATGATCGACCCCTATACTTCACAGGGTACATCGGATCATCTGAAGTAAACCACATTCAGGTAGTCTAGGGTCTGCGTTGAGCATTATGCCTCGCCGGGTCATGCAACATTTAGGGATTCCTATCCACCGATTGAGCGCCACCCAAACCACCATTTATGGGTTCAATGCTAATGGTACCCGTCCAATGGGGAAGATCAAGCTCAAATGCCAAATTGGGGACTTAAAGTCGGAAGTCACATGCTACGTGATCGATGCCGACACCTCATACAATTTACTACTGGGACAACCATGAATTCATCGTAATTCCATCATTCCCTCCACTCTCCACCAAGTCGTGAAATACATCGATGGGAGTGGAAAGGTACGAACGTTGATTGCCGAAAGGCATCCGTTCAAGGGAGTCGAGAACTATTTCACAGACTCTCTCCTGTACCAGGACTCTGTGGAAAGAAACGAAAACCCACAACCAGAAGAGCCAGACTCTGGTAATGAAGCCGACACTGAGCCAGAGAAAGAAGAGTGCATGTGAAAATTAGATCCACTTGTAACGAGCATTAATAAGCTCGATGTTGATAACACCGCCAATGATGTAGGCGGATGGTATATTAATGAAGAATTAGATTTGGCTTATCTTTCTGTGTTCGCTTCTGATTCAGTGCCGTCAGACACTAGTACTGAAGTGGATGATGACCCCTGGTCGGCAATGGATGCTTTAACATCATTGCATGTACCAGTGAAATCATCCTTCGAAACGTACCAAGATGCCGGTGATGCGCAAGAATCAATATTCATGATTCCAGTAAGACGGAAAGACCAAAAACTAATTCTTTTCGGACAAATCAAATCCGAGCCGATGTCTCGTGAAGAATCAGAAAGCGAGAAAGAACCCCCTCAGTTCATTCATTATAAGCCAAATGTACTCAGAATGATGGAAAGCATGGGGTATGATCTGACAAACGGACCTGGGTTGAACTTCGGCAAAGGAAGGAGAACACTACTCCGATCTTTCGTTCCAAAAGGAAAAAACCCCTGATTATTATCATCGAACTCGGAGGGGGTTGGGCTATGTGTCAACTCCGATCCCATCAGCTTCTGAATCCGAAGAGTCATTATGCAATAATTACTCATCGAGCACATCATCGTGGGAGTCAGATTTTAGTGTCGGCAACATCTTCAGAGAACTTTCAGTGAATATGGTTTCAACCAGCCACCTGGAAGACAGAGATGAAGAAATGATCCAATCTGATACAGATCCTTGGATCAAAAACGTAAATGCTCTTTGGGATACTTGCTTTGAACAGCGCGAGCCACCCACGGAAGATAAGGTTGCTCAGATTAATCTAGGAGATGAGGCTAATCCTAAGCCCATCTTTATAAGCGAAAGCTTGTCGCCCTCCGAGAAAGAAGATTTAATATCTCTTGTGCGAGAATATATAGATGTTTTCGCCTGAAATTACGAGAACATGCCTGGACTTGATCCTCGAGTGGCTATGCATCGCCTCAACATTAATTCGGATGTAAAGCCAGTCAAACAACAGCAGCGACAGTTCCGTCCAGAAGTAATGGAGGCAATTCAGTCAGAAGTCAAAAAACTTATAGACTCTGACTTCATTAGGGAAGAACAACATCCTGATTGGGTAGCCAATATCGTCCCCGTTGACAAAAAGAACGGAAAGATCTGAATCTGCATTGATTTTCTCGATCTAAACAAGGCATGTCCCAAAGACGAATCCCCACTTCCAATCATGGATGTCATGATTGACAATACGTGTGGATTAGAGCGAATGTCCTTCATGGATAGATTCTCAGGGTATAACCAAATCAAAATGTATCCTGATGATGAAAAAATACTTCTTTCAGGACACCACTGGGGGTATACTGTTACACCGTCATGCCCTTCGGACTAAAGAATGCGGGGGCAACATATCAGAGGGCCATGAATGCCATTTTTCACGAACGCGTGCGTAAAATGGTGGAATGCTATATTGACGACATTGCAGTAAAAAGCCGCGCCAAGGGTGATCACATAGCCGATTTGAAGGCTATCTTTGACATCATGCGGGCCCATCAGTTGAAAATGAACCCCACCAAATCCTTCCTGGGGTTGGCCAGTGGCAAATTCCTAGGGTTTGTGGTAACTTCCATAGGAATTCATTTGGACCCGGAAAAGGTTCGCGCCATTCAGGAGATGCAACCTCCACAGAATCTCAGAGAACTCAGGGGATTGCAAGGACGATTAGCATACATCTGAAAGTTCATCTCAAATCTCTCCGGAAGATGCCAACCCTTTACCAAATTAGTGAAAAAGGGTGTCTCGTTCATTTGGGACAATGCTTGCCAACAAGCGTTTGAGGAAATTAAATAATATCTCACACAACCACCAGTCCTTACAGCTCCGGTGTCCGAAAAACCTTTCCTGATATACGTCCGAGTAATGGATCATTCTCTAGGAGCTTTACTAGCCCAGAACAATGATCAAGGACACGAGCAAGCAATCTATTATTTAAGTAGAACTATGATCGGGGCCGAACATCGATACAACCCAATCGAGAAAGAATGTTTGCATTGGTGTTCGCTGTCCAGAAAATGCGACACTATTTGGTAGGCCAAACTATAAACGTCATATCAAAGGTTAACCCTTTGAAGCTACTCATGACAAAGCCATCGTCGTTAAATGGCCGATTGGCAAAATGGGCCTTACTGTTATCCAATATGAAATGCGCTTTTTACCACAAAAAGCTGTGAAGGGACAAGCGGTGGCGGATTTCCTGACTGAGCATCCAGATCCGAGGGCAACTGAACTTTACGGTGGCACCATGATGTATGATGTAAATATTGAGAAAGAAACAAAAGGCGAAACTTGGGTTTTAGTATTGCTCTCTTCATTAACGTCCGACGCCTCCGACGGCTAAGGACAGAGAAAAATGTTGGCTTCTAAGCCCAACATAAGTCTTCGACAACTCATCATGCTGAGGGGAATAGCATGGCTAGCCCAATTCAAACAGTAGTTGGTAAAGGCATACCAAATCCGTTGATAGCTGAGGGTTTGCTAAAAATCCTAAATGGACTTGGTCCCACTTTCTCCTCCAAAATCCCTTACCAATTCTCATACACAGAATGGTAGGTTTACAAAATACAGTCATTGCTACGTTAACATTATACCTCTTGCAATGAAAAATCTCAGTACTCCCTAGTAAGTACAAACCTTACTTGTCTCAACTTTATATGGAGTAGCAAGCCTTCAAATTTGTCAAGTTAACACTACACCTCTAACACTTTTAAATTTCACTTGTCAATTCTCATCAATAGAATGATAAGTCTTCAAAATTACTTATATCGCAAATCAATCACTGTCAAGTTAAAATTACACCTCTGACTTTTTAAATTCTACTTGTCACTTTTCATCAGTAAAATGACAGGTCCTCAAATTGCTCCTATCTCGAGCCAATTTTTGTTAAGTTAATACCACACCTCTGACAGATTACTGTTAAAATTTAACATTACACTTCTAAAGTGACTAAGTTACTGTCAAGTTCAATATTAAACCTCTGACAGTCATTTTCCCTCAGACTTCCATATCGAAGCTGAAATGAGTAATGCTAAGTTTAACATCACACCTCTAGCGTCCAAGTCATTGCTAAGTTCAACAATACACCTATGGCCATGACTTTCCCTCGGGCTTCCTTGTCGAAGTCGAGATGACCAATGCCAAGTTCAAAATTACACCTCTAGCATTACCCTCACTGTCAAGTTAAACAATACACCTATGATAGTGACACTTTCAGTTTTCCCAAATGAAGCTAGAACACTCTTGAGTTAAGTTAATACCACACCTCTGACTCACACCTTTGTCGAGTTAACATCACACTTCTGACAAGACTATATTCAACCCGTTAAGTTAATATCACACCTCTAACGGAAAAAGTCTTCCTAGATTCCCCGCGAGTCTAGTC
This sequence comes from Agave tequilana, assembly GCA_038442645.1. Classification (NCBI taxonomy): domain Eukaryota; kingdom Viridiplantae; phylum Streptophyta; class Magnoliopsida; order Asparagales; family Asparagaceae; genus Agave; species Agave tequilana. The sequence continues at coordinate 67,381 of JAVJIF010001431.1, read as the reverse complement.
TCACTTGTTATTCTCGTCAACAGAGTAACAAGTCCACTTAAAAAAAATATTGTTAGGTTAACATTACACCGTTAACAGTGTTTTCACTAATTTCCCAGCTGGGTCTTAGTCAAGTTAATCCCAAACCTCTGATGAAAACTCATCCTCCCTGGGGGTACAAATTTCACTTGTCATTCTCATTTATAGATTGGCAGGTCCACAAGAATTATCTCACTTCTGTCAAGTTAATATCACACCTCTGACAGTATTGATGAATTTCCTGAAACAGGTTTTTTCTACAAACTTTGACTCGTTAGGATTATTATCATATTTTTAGCAAGTCAAAGATCTTTTACTTCTATTCATCTGATTTTCAATGCAAAAAAGGAATTCAAGATAATAGAAGAAAACAAGGAAAAAGTGTTGGTTTTATATATATTCAGACGCATGAAAGTGATACAAGACGCTCTCTTATACAATAAGATTGAGTGTTACAATACAGGAGTACAAAGAAGTCCCTCTCTCTCCGTAAAAGGTTGCACTCACTCCCTGAAGCGTTCTCACCACTCCAAATACAAGATGTTTGGAAGAGCGCTAAAGAAGGGCTGATCACTATTATGACGATCAGATGCTGATTACATCATGATGCATGACGTAAACATCGAAGGAGTCCATCGTTGACTAAGAACAATGGTGTTTCTTGAGGTCGAGATGCAGCAAAGCCTTCTGATTCCACCCGACCAACTGGTGTAAGTCATAATCCTTCGTTGATGAACATCTCAACCACCAGAAAGTCATCCAATGAACATGGATTTTTCGTCGATGTCACTTCTGGGGTAAGATTGGTGAAGGGAGAATCCGAGACCTTACAGGTGACGTACTCTTTCCCGTGACCTGCAAGAGGATCATACCCGCCACCATACCCACTGTGACCATGACGAACCCGGGGGCATTACCGGTGCGTCATATCCAATGAGGTCTTGACGGATGTCATCTGTCGCACAAATCCTCGTCTCCCATAAATAGGAGCCTTGACTTCTCCTCCAGTGCTCGACCATCGAACGAGTTCGTTGGCCGATATATTCTCCCCAGGGCCCAGCGAATGTGCAAAAGACTGATTAAGGCTACCTGCAGGAAGTAAAAACCAGAGGGTTAAAATTCTAAAACAGAAAGACTGAAGAACAGACGCGGCTATAGCTGTAAACTTCAGACGTAAGGATGACCCGCGCAGAAAGTCAAAATTCTGTTACGACAGAAACAGACGCGATCGAGGTTGTGGACTTCAGATACACACAGATCTGAACGCGGTCTAGTTTTAGGCCCGCGTCTAAAATATGAGACGCGAAGAGAACCAGACGCGAAAATTGCCACATCCTTGTTCGAGAAACAAGGGTTGCTACATCCAAGTGTGAAGCCTTCGGCCAGAATTAAAATTCTTTTTAAGTCAACAACCTCAAACGCGAGCTCGCGTTTCACGGTCCAGATACAGAGTTCATTACACTTGCGTCCAGAGGACTTTTAGTTAGAGTTCAGACTCAATCAACTCGCGGTTCATCAAGAAGTCTAAAAGGTGCGACTTCTAAATAATGGGCGTACCAATCAGGCTTTAAGAGAAGGTTAAGAGAGTGAATCTCTTCAAGGGATAGCAAAATCGAAACTCAGGTGGGCTAAGTATTTTATGGTGACAATTAATTCCTACTCGCAGAAGAACCCTCTAGAGGTTGAACTTTCTGCATCAAGGCGCGTATATAAAAGGTACTCAGAGGGACGCTTTTTGATCTTGAAATCACTTGACAGTGATAATCTTCAGGAATGATTAAAGGAAAGCATGGAAGCTTTGAGTCGTCGCTGTCCATGGGGGTACATCCCATTGAAGGAAGAAGATTAAGTCAAGATGAAGGCCCTCAGAGTGCCTGCTCTCAAGGGGAAATAGTCTAAGCAATGGACTGTTAAGGGGGCGAGGCCTATTTATAGGCTAGCCATAAGGCCTGTAATTAATGGCATAAAAATCAGAGCCATCGGCCTTAATTCCCGCACGAACGTCTAAGCCCAATAAAGAGCTGACGCGTGGATTGCCGCTTCGGGAAATATCGGAGGACGCAAGTCCCCAATCGTCAACACCGACTTGGCATTTAAAGATTTAACGTCAAAGCCCAATAAAGAGCTGATGGATTGCTGCTTCGGGAAACATCGAAGGTCACGAGTCCCTAATCGTCAACGCCGACTTGGCATTTAAAGATCTAACAAGATCTTTAAGACGAAGCTGCATGTGACGCTTGGGAGGTTGCGTCAAGCACAGATTCAAAGGTCGCATCCTAAGATCCGCGTCCTTTCACGAACCTGAAAAACTACGTTCCTTTTAGTCCTTTCAGAAGGGCTACGACTGCGTCTCTGGGAATGATTCAGAGCCGCGTCTCCTCAGCGAATTGGACCCATTCAGAGGTTGCGTCCTGAGTCTGCATCAACTTGAAAGCTGCGTTCTGAAACTTGCGTCCTCAACAACCAGAGAAGGCCCATGTTGTTCTCGAGGAGCTCAGAACTGCGTCTCCATTGCGAAACGAAAGTCGTACCTTCATTATAAACTCAATACAGCCTAAGCTTGCACCTTATCAAGGGTCCAGAGACGCGTCTCTACTGAGCTAGTGCCGCATCCCCATAAATTAGCTGAGATCTATGCGTCAGTTTTTGAGGAGCCTAAGACTGCGTCTCCACTGCATCGTAACAGAATCAAGGGCCGCGTCTACGGATCTGCATCTTCTCATAAATATGAAGGCCGCGTTTCCTTTATTAAAGAACACAAATTTGCATTTCAGGATAACGCCCTTTTGTCCTTAAGCCAGAGCTGCGCCCTTATCGAAAAGGAAGGTTCGCCCGTCTTCCTTGATAAGCTTGAACAACGTCTTCAGTAATGACTTAAGGTCGCGTCCCCCAGGATCACGTCTCCATTATGAATGAAAATCGCGTCTCGCTCATGAACTCAGTTCAGCCTGAGTTTATTATTCATGACCGACTAAAGACTACGTTTTACAAACAGTCAAAGAGTACGGTAATGAAAATTGAGTTCATTCACAGCAAGTAAAGAACTTGAAAGATGAAGATGGAGCAAAATTTTGAAGACTTTATTGTTTGATTCAAAAATGGTAAAAATAATACAGGCACTCTTGACAAATAGAGTGTTAAAAAAAGGTGAACCATACAAAAAAGAGAAGGTTAATAATCTTGCTTCGTCAAAGAACGGATTTGTTCCCGGAGATGATGCATCTCGTGCTGGCGTGCCTTTTCAGCCTCCACCAGAGCTTGGACCCGCAGCTCCTCTTCAGACAAAAATCTCTTCGCAGCTAATTGCACTTGAAGAGACTCCAATCTGGAGGAATGAGCAGAGAGATTTTCTTCAACCTGTGTCTTGACAGTTTCCAGCTCCTCCAGCCTTTTTCTAGTAGCGACAAGCTTCTGCTCATTGGTCTCGATTAAGGCTTACGCCCTGGCGATAGTAGCTTGAGCAGTGACAATAACCTGCTCTGCACTCTATATGACGATTTCAAATTCCTTGGAATCTCCAATCAGCCTTGATTTGATGGTCAGCTTGGAAATGCTGGAGATGGCGGGCCTCTTCAGCTATTTGTTCCTCCATCTCCTTTCGCTCATGTGTTGGCCCAATGGCCTTCCACTCTAGTTTTGATGATGATCAACACTCATGTAGTTATGTTTACTAATATTCTTGTGTTTCTAAGTTTCAGATCATTAACAGGATATTAGTTGGTGATTAGCTTCAACAAGATGATTAGAAGCTATTCATGATGATTCCGGTGCCAAAGCTTAAAGATCATACCTTTGCACTTGGAGAGTCACGGAGTTTGGACCGAGTCTACTTGAAGATGAAGATCGACAAGAAGACTTAGGTATCTAGTTTAGAGTTTGTGTTTTAGATCCATTTGTAAAGCTTAGTTTAGTTGATATGCTCAAGTGCACAAAACTCACGTTTTATGATTTGATATTTGGTTTTTATGAATAGTTGATCAAAACAAGTTTACATGTTTTATATGTATAGTAGATGTATTCTAGTTATACATACATGGTTTAACTTGCTAAACAAACTTATTTTGATATCCCTATTCATGTTTTGGAAAAATCAAGTTTGATAAAAATACAAGTTTTGTTTTTGATAAAATTTGCAAGACACAAAAATAAATTGATATGTTGATATATTGTCTTGAAATTTTTATCACAAGTGTATGTTTTAATATAAAATGATAAAACAAATTTTGTGAATTTTTTAGAAGTGTTAAAAGATTTTTGGAAAATATTTTACACTGTTTTTCTGACCCTGCACTGTGCCTGCCAGGCCAGTTCGGTCGACCGGACCGGTCGACCGCACCAAGTGGCCGGTCGACCGGGTCGGTCGACCGATGTGCACAATCGTGCACGCTGGCGACACATGTAGTCGGTCGACCGGACCGGTCGACCGAGTTGAGAGCTCTGCTCTCGGGAATTTTCGGTCGACCGGACCGGTCGACCGCTGCTGCCCAACGGTCACATTTTTGACCGTTGGCGGTCGACCGGGCCGGTCGACCGGCAGTTGGTCAGACTACCACATCAGCCTAACGGCTAGTTTTTCCTAGGGGCTATATATACCCCATTTCTCCATTGTTTTGAATAAGAATTTTTGAGCTAAAAATTTTCAGTTTTCTGAAGAGTTTTAAAAGAGTTTTAAAAGAGTTTTTAAGTCAAAAAGATTTCATCTTATTTGTTTTTGGATTTTTGGAAAATCAAAGAAAGCTAGGGTTTTGGGAGATTGTTTTGTTTTTCATTTTCTAACATTTACAAGTGATTTCCCAAATAGTTTTTCTTTGTTGCTGGTTTCCAAAAACACCTTGTTTCCACACTTGAGCTATCACCTATCCTAAACTATTAGGATCTTGTTTTTGTGGAAAAAGAAAAGAGAAAAAGAAAGAGAAGAGTTTGAGGTTGTTTGTTGTAAACCTCTAAGTTGTACACCCTTATTCTTGTTGTATCCCTCTTCGGTAGAGGTGATCGGGTGATTGGTTTGTGAGCCTCTTAGGTAGAGGTGTTTGTTGTTGTTGGCTACGGGCCGTATCCCTCTTCGGTAGAGGTGGATTGTGGTTGTATAGCCTCGGTGGCTTTGTAAGGTTAAGAGAGGAGTTTGGTACTCCTATAGTGGATTGGGAAATCCTACACGGTGGTGTAGGCGGGGATGTAGAGTTGGGTACTCGAATCTCGAAACAAATCTTTGTGTTAGCGTTTGATCCATTGTCTCTCTAACCCTTACTCTCTTTACTTTGTGCAAGCATCATTCATTCATTGCATACATATCTTGTACATTGCTTGTGTTGTGCATATTTCATATTGCCTTGCATTTATTCATATTGCTATTCATTCTTATATGCTTGGCTTGATTGTGTGTATTTTATATTGCTTGGATTGCTTGTGTGTGTGTGCCTAACTTATACTCATCCAACAAGAGCTTCACATAGCACCTCAACCCATTTCAAGGGGAATCAAGAGGAGTTAGTCCAGAGCCTCGCAAGGGGAATTCGGCTACACTTGTTGTATTGTATCAAGTTTGTGCAACATTTGCATTAGCTTCCGCATTTAGCGCACTTAGTTTGCATTTAGTTTATTAGATTAGCACTTACACCTATTCACTCCCCCCCCCTCTAGGTGTTTTTCATCATGTTCTTGAGCGGCAAGAAGCTTACTCAGAGTTATCCGGGCCTCATCTACTGAGCCAGCATTCTCCAGAGTCTTGAGCTCCTTCAGGTGGCTCCCCAGCTGCTCCACCAGCATCAGGCATGCCCTAGCCTGCGAAGGACTCCCAGTATGACTAATATTCTCGATCTGATTTTCGAGAAGCATTCGGGCAAAATCGAAAGAGCTGCCCCCAGAAAGGATGAGGTCAATACAAGATCTCATGAAAGTGAAAAATTGCTGCACCATTTGACGTGCTAGCTTTTCCATCATGTCGTTAGCTGGAGATAACCCTGCTAATGTACTCTCAGACCCCCTTTCCATGACAGGGTGAGAGACGAGAATCGGTTCATATTACGCAGGAGTGAGGCTGACGGTAGGTTCGTCAGGTACAGAGGTAGTCACCTACATCTCTGGGACGGTTATTATTGTAGCGGCCTCCGCTGCGGCAAAAGTAACAGTAGACCTTGCGACATTGGGTTCCCCGGTCGGGGCTTGAACTGTGCTATCTTCTGCGTCAATGCTTACCGCAGGATCCTCTACTTGAGCTATCCCAGCGCTCTCTGCAAACCACTAAAACGTCAGTAATGACAATAAAAAGGAGAATATTCAATACGTCAGTATTCTCTTACCAAGTTGAAGATCTGAAGATGGCGAATTCTTGGATAGGTTGTGTGGGGTTGAGGCCTCCCTGACCCCGACGGTCACACTCTCTTGAGGCATCCCGGTAATAAGAGCCTCAGGACCCTCTTGCTGGGCAAGCTCTTGAATCATCTCTTCGATATGAGAGGAGGTTGTGGCTTCACTATCGACAGCCAGCCCTGAAAATCAAAAGTAAATGTCAGAACCTTTCTCTAACTTGAGAAGGAGACGGTTCAAGAAAGTAAGGAAAGTACCTTCGGTAGCATCAATTATTTCTATCGGTGAAGCCGTCACAGGGTCGCATCCTTGTATCTCTTCCTCTGAAATATGCAAAAATTTGCTCGTATCAGGAAGAGCGGGTTCATCGCCGAAATGAACTTCTTCACCAGAATAATACCCATGTTCTTAGGACGATGAAGAAGACAGTTCAACACAAGCGGGCTCAGCAATCGAGACTTTACTACTGAGTACCCCAGTAGTAGGGCTAGGATCGATAACCTGTGAAGTGGGCATCAATACACTGGGGACCCAGGCTGTTGCGTCTCAACCCTTCTCTCATAAACTGAAGAAGGCCCAGGCTGAGTTGAGACCCCTGGGATTTCAACGTCATCCCTCCCTACCAAGTCAACTTCGGGTCGCTAAACCTCTTCAGCCATGATGGGTTCACCTGCAAATTTCCCTTCTTCCAGGATCATGGGGCCCCTGCTGCGTAGACCACGAGGACGATGAGGGGGGATCTCCTCTTCCTCTATCTCTTCCTCCCTCCGCTCCTCAACACCAGAAGGAACTACCTGAAGGTTCACCTAGAGGGGGGTGAATAGGTGAAGGCTAATCTAATGGTCACTTAATGACGAATTATGCAAATAATGCGGAAGCTAAAAACAATTATGACCAAATAAAACTTTTTACACTATACACTATGTATAACACAAGAGTGTTGCCGAATTCCCCGTGAAGGGCTCTGGACAAACTCCTCTAGATTCCCCTTGAATGGGTTGAGGTGCCGCGTTGGCTCTCTTGGTTGAATACAAGTGTTAGCAAACAATCCCAAGCAAGTATATATCAATTATGCACACAAGATATATCAAGCATGTAAATGTAAAGACAATATAAGCTATGTAAGATATAAAAGAGACAGAGAGAGAGAGTGAGCAATCGCAAACACAAGGGTATTTTTGAGGTTCGAGCACACTTGCTCTACATCCCCGCCTTCGACACACGAAGGATTTTCACTATGCAAGATCCCAATGGATCTCTCCTCGGTGCCGCAACACCTACAAGCCCTCGGACTCCCTAGTCCCGTACACACCGCAAGCTCACTAGCTCGCCGAGGCCGCACCTCAATCACGAGTTTGCACCTGAACCCGAAAACACCAAGTCCTCACTAGGACCCGAAACAATCACGAGCACACTTGCCCGTCTCCTCAAAGAACAAGAAAAGATCTCTTGGTGATCTAAACACTTTGATCACCAATTACAAACTCTCACAATACAATCCTATAGATAGATAAGGCAATGGATAGCTCAAGTGATTGTGAGAAAAACAAGGAAGAGAATGGTGGTGAAAAACTCAAAGACTTTCTTTTAAACACTCTTGATAAAACTTTCCTTTTGATAGGAAATATTAGCTCACTATTTTGTGGAGAAAAACTTCTGAAAAGAGTGGGAAAAACTGGCTCTAAAAACTTCTCCAAATCTTGTTGAAAACAGTCCACAAACCCCCAAATATATAGGCTGTCAAAAACTAGCCGTTGGGGCTTTGTCAGAACTGCCGGTCGACCGGTGCAGTCGACCGCCAACAGTCGGATTTCTGACCGTTGGAGCCACGGTCGACCGCCAGGGTCGACCGACCCACTGGAGCTGAGAGTCCAACTCTCTGTCGGTCGACCCGTACGGTCGGCCGAACTTTCCAGAGAGCTCTGCTCTCTGGAGCGGTCGACCGGCACGGTCGGCCGTCCTCCAGTACACAAAGGCGTGCATGTTTGTGCACGTCGGTCGACCGGTCCGGTCGGCCGACTTCAGTATTAGTCGACTATAAAGGTAGGTAAGTCGACTAGCTGAAGCCTGAAAACAGTTTTCTGGGATTTAAAACTTGATCTTTTGGCACATATAAAAATCCCATAAAATACATAAAAATCTACAAAAATATTTTAACCAATATACTTTGATATACAAACATGCTTGCACAAAATCAAGGCATGTTATAAAAGATTGGACTATTTTTGTAACTTGAAAATATTTGGCTCATGATAAAAACTGTATTTTCTAAGACAATATTTTTCAAAACATATTTTTTCAAATCTTCATCAAATACAAAAACAAGATATACTTTTAAGGCATAGTGTGTATGGATATGATCCACTACACAATCAAGATGAAATATCTATGTTTTATCATTAAGCTCTAAATAAGGTTTTGGTTAAAAGATAAGTATATGAGAAACACCAAAAGCCAAACTTGTATTTTTCAAAAGTGAAAAATCTTTTCTAAACCAAAAAATCTTTTATGAAAATAATTCTAAATCAAGAGTGTGTGTGTATATGTACTTGAGCAATCCACCAACTATCTATCCTTTACATTTTTAACTAAAACAAAAACAAAATCTTATACCTAGACACAAGTCTTCATCTTGAAGTCTTCCCTTGAAGTCTTCTCATCTTCTTGACTTGGTCCAAGCTTGATCCAAAAGCTCCTTGAATCATACCGTGCTAGCTCCAAATCTTGACATTTTATCCTTTGTTGAGCTATGCACCTACTAAGATCTTGATAATGAATCTGTCACTAATTAAACACAAGATCATTAGTAAACATAATTACATGAGTTGATCATCATCAAAACTAGGGTGATGAGCCTTTGGGCCAACAATCTCCCCCTTTTTGATGATGACAAAACTCATGAGGTTATATATGCATGGATTAAAGTAAAGCTTTAAAGAAGCTCCCCCTTAACTCATGCATAACAAGAAATAATAGATATGGCAATGAGGCACATGAGTATGTATGCAAGTATGGAGATAAAACATGCAACAAGCATAAATCAAAATCTTTTTCTCCTATTTGCAATACAAAACATATATGCATAAATAACAAGAAAGACAAATACTTCTCCCCCTTAAGCAATGAAAACATGCATATAAACTCTCAAATACTTCTCCCCGTTTTTGTCAATCATCAACAAAGGGTTCAAAGTAAAATCAAAACAAACAAATTTTTCTCCCCCTTTTTGTCATAAACAAAGAGATCAAGAGGGGTAATACAAATAAAATTTTTTTTTTTAATTTTTCTTAAACAAAATTTTGAATTTTTCTTAATCAAATATTGAAGGTATCAGAGCTCTTGTAAAACAAACAAATTTTAAGATACCAAATTTAAAATAATCTTTATTGTAAAACATATTGATACCAATTGAAATTTAACAAATATGAAGTTGAAGCATTTTGATATCAATGGTAAACATAATGATCAAAATTTTTATTTTCATCATAAACTTTGTGTTTTTTTTTTTTAAATGTGAGCCAATTGAAAGTTAAGCACATGAAAATCATATATATGTATGAAATGAGTATACCAATTGACATTGATACATACATATATAATAATAAACAAAATGAGTATATACAAATAGAGAGTCAAATTGATACCAATTGAAACGATTCAATGATACCAATTGAAATAACAATAGGATCAAGTGTATAACTCATAACCTACCATCCCTTGATATGCACAAGGTAAAAGATTTTCAATGAAGCATTTAAGGCATAATCGCCCATCCATCCTCCCATAGAAGGTAGGGGTTTTCAAAAATAGATTTAAAAAATAAGCTTTGTTTGAAAAACTCTACCAAATGAAGAACAATTAACTAGTTAAAATAATTTTTGAAAAACTAGTTAAAGATCCTTCAAAACATGAAATCAAAGCATATGTATTCCATGAATCATACCAAATACACAAATATGACACTCAAGATCGATTAAGCTCATAAAAGTGTTCTGAAATAAGGTCATGACAAAAGAAATAAAGTGTGAGTGTTCAAAAGTCATGTAAATAGCATTTTCATGAAAATAGACATTGAAGCTCAAAAGTGATCATGTATCAAAAATTTTTTTTTTTTTACAAAAACATGAAAAATCATTTTTCAATAAAACAAACAAACTTCTAGGTATATGTATGATTTATCCAATTCTAACAATATACATACATATCCCAAACATAAAAGAGTCTATTAAATGTATTTGCATGAAAGTAAGAGACTCACGGGTATACATGTATATTTATTAGATTTGAATAAAAATACATATACATGAAGTAAAGCATAAAAATTGGCAAAACATGTATAAATAGAAGAATCATCAAAACTAGGCTATACATGTGCATATAGTGAGTACAAGTGAACAATGAAGTACAAACGTATATGAATCAAATGTGGCTCACTACTTGTACATGTATAAATCCAAGTTTTGACAAATACTACATCTAAACAAGATTTTACCACATGAAGCACAAAACCTAAAACATGAACATGCTATATGATTTCACAAATGAATAAGCATGTACATAAATAAAATAAGAGTTTAGAGATTGTTACCAACTCCAAAGCTCCATACATGGTGGTTGTCCCACCAAACCTCCTTGATAGTGGTGCATCCAAGTGTATGTCCATCAAGTCCATTGCATCCACTACCAAGGCACCAAATCTCTCACGTCTTGAGAGATCCCTCACCTACATCAAAAACATGGGTGGGGGTTTTGGTACCTATTTTTTCTTGGGTCCTTGGGTGTTAGTCTTGTTGTAAGGCACCCAAACATTTTTATTAGCAAAATTTATATGATGCACCTTATCAAAACAAAACTTTGCTAAATGGCCTTTGCGGTCACAATGTGTACACTTGTACACCTTAGGATGCTTATGTGAATGTTTGTGATCGTGATGTGCAATATAAGCATATGCATGATGATGATGTGCATGAGAGTGTGGAGTTTGTTTCTTTGCAAACATGGACTCCAATCTAGAATGGTTGAATGCACACGAGCTCAAAGTAGAGCTCAAACTATTAATTTTATTTTTCAAATTATTAATCTCACTATCATCAATGGTGGCATGTAAAGACATGTGAGATATATGATCATTTTTAGAAACAACACCTTTTTCCTTTTCTTTTTCAAAAATTTTCTTTTTCAAAGAGTTGTTTTCTTGAAAAACAATTTCCTTTTGAGTTTCCACCAAAATAATTTTATCTTTCAAAATCGTGTTCCCTTCACAAAGATCATTTAATTTAGACATAAGGGAAACATTCTCATTTTTTAAATCTTTATTTTCTTTTTCTAAACATGCAATGTTAGATTTAAAAGAATCTTGTTCTATATGCATGCAAGCAATATTCTTTTTCAAATTTTTATTTTCTTTCTTAATCATGTCATACTTTTCAAGCAATAGATGACAAAAAGTAGATAGCTCATCATATGACATGTCTACATCCTCATCCTCGGATTCGGAAGTTACCTCAAGGAGGTTATCCCCTTGGACCATGTAGCACACATTGGAGATGTCGCTTCCAACGTCCGAATCGCTCCCGGCATAATATTGTTCTTTTTCGCCAAGGGAGAGGAGGGTGTTCCACACTACAAAAGACAAATCAATGTTAGCAACCCTAGATAAGTAATCATCATTTAGGGTAGATCTTAAAGCATGTAGGGCCTTTGTATTAGCCTCAAAATTTTTACCATCTAAACAATATGCATTATTAGTAGTGGCAAGATAAACATGATAACCTAGGGCTTTGAGGTACAAGGACATCTTCACCTTCCATATATGGATGTTAACAATGTCAAACATGGGTGGTGACATGAAGTCCATAGTGTGTGTACAAAATATTGTGATTAGCCTAAAAAGAGGATCTTTAACTCTAGGTGTTCGACCCAAATCAGAGTACCAAGCTCTGATACCAATTGAAGGTTCACCTAGAGGGGGGGGGGTGAATAGGTGAAGGCTAATCTAATGGTCACTTAATGACGAATTATGCAAATAATGCGGAAGCTAAAAACAATTATGACCAAATAAAACTTTTTACACTACACACTATGTATAACACAAGAGTGTTGCCGAATTCCCCGTGAAGGGCTCTGGACAAACTCCTCTAGATTCCCCTTGAATGGGTTGAGGTGCCGCGTTGGCTCTCTTAGTTGAATACAAGTGTTAGCAAACAATCCCAAGCAAGTATATATCAATTATGCACACAAGATATATCAAGCATGTAAATGTAAAGACAATATAAGCTATGCAAGATATAAAAGAGACAGAGAGAGAGAGAGAGAGAGTGAGCAATCGCAAACACAAGGGTATATTTCGAGGTTCGAGCACACTTGCTCTACATCCCCGCCTTCGACACACGAAGGATTTCCACTATGCAAGATCCCAATGGATCTCTCCTCGGTGCCGCAACACCTACAAGCCCTCGGACTCCCTAGTCCCGTACACACCGCAAGCTCACTAGCTCGCCGAGGCCGCACCTCAATCACGAGTTCGCACCCGAACCCGAAAACACCAAGTCCTCACTAGGACCCGAAACAATCACGAGCACACTTGCCCGTCTCCTCAAAGAATAAGAAAAGATCTCTTGGTGATCTAAACACTTTGATCACCAATTACAAACTCTCACAACACAATCCTATGGATAGATAAGGCAATGGATAGCTCAAGTGATTGTGAGAAAAATAAGGAAGAGAATAGTGGTGAAAAACTCAAAGACTTTCTTTTAAACACTCGTGATAAAACTTTCCTTTTGATAGGAAATATTAGCTCACTATTTTGTGGAGAAAAACTTCTGAAAAGAGTGGGAAAAACTGGCTTTAAAAACTTCTCCAAATCTTGTTGAAAACAGTCCACAAACTCCCAAATATATAGGCTGTCAAAAACTAGCCGTTGGGGCTTTGTCAGAACTGCCGGTCGACCAGTGCGGTCGACCGCCAACGGTCGGATTTCTGACCGTTGGAGCCACGGTCGACCGCCAGGGTCGACCGACCCACTGGAGCTGAGAGTCCAACTCTCTGTCGGTCGACCCGTACGGTAGGCCGAACTTTCCAGAGAGCTCTGCTCTCTAGAGCGGTCGACCGGCACTGTCGGCCGTCCTCCAGTACACAAAGGCGTGCATGTTTGTGCACGTCGGTCGACCGGTCCGGTCGGCCGACTTCAGTATTAATCGACTATAAAGGTAGGCAAGTCGACTAGCTGAAGCCTGAAAACAGTTTTCTGGGATTTAAAACTTGGTCTTTTGGCACATATAAAAATCCCATAAAATACATAAAAATCTACAAAAATAGTTTAACCAATATACTTTGATATACAAACATGCTTGCACAAAATCAAGGCATGTTATAAAAGATTGGACTATTTTTGTAACTTGAAAATATTTGGCTCATGATAAAAACTGTATTTTCAAAGACAATATTTTTCAAAACATATTTTTCCAAATCTTCATCAAATACAAAAACAAGATATACTTTTAAGGCATAGTGTGTATGGATATGATCCACTACACAATCAAGATGAAATATCTATGTTTTTGTCATTAAGCTCTAAATAAGGTTTTGGTTAAAAGATAAGTATATGAGAAACACCAAAAGCCAAACTTGTATTTTTCAAAAATGAAAAATCTTTTCTAAATCAAAAAATCTTTTATGAAAACAATTCTAAATCAAGAGTGTGTGTGTATATGTACTTGAGCAATCCACAACTATCTATCCTTTACATTTTTAACTAAAACAAAAATAAAATCTTATACCTAGACACAAGTCTTCATCTTGAAGTCTTCCCTTGAAGTCTTCTCATCTTCTTGACTTGGTCCAAGCTTGATCCAAAAGCTCCTTGGATCACACCGTGCTAGCTCCAAATCTTGACATTTTATCCTTTGTTGAGCTATGCACCTACTAAGATCTTGATAATGAATCTGTCACTAATTAAACACAAGATCATTAGTAAACATAACTACATGAGTTGATCATCATCAAAACTAGGGTGATGGGCCTTTGGGCCAACACTACCTCGGGCATTAAAGCTTCAGCCTCCGATTCTCTCCTAGACTTCTTCGGGATAGGCTCACCCTTGGAAGTAGAGTCGTGGGAACGTTTGGACACAGCCTGCCGACTCTTTTTAATGGGCTCTCTTTGGGTGCTGCTGCCCTCGGTCCCGTCCCTGTTTCCCCTCCTGTTTCTTTCTCGGCTGCATGATATTCGTCCATACCTCGCGCGCGTTTGTTGGACTCCAATTTGTCCTTATAAGACGCCTTAATGCTCTAAATGCATGAGGTATTTATTGCGAAACCAAGCATCTTGCTAGCCAAGGAATACCAAGTACAGAAGCTAAGGCTTGTGTAACAGTTGGGCGTCTTGTGAGGCAAGCTGAAAACAGCTTTTGTCCCTCCAGCCACGCTATAGTACCATGCTCGAGCACTCTCAAATAAATTCCCGCTGAAGGAGAGATTAGCATGGGGTTACCAATATATAATTGATCATAGCCGAACTGTCGAGCAAAACGACTCGGCATATAAGGCTCGATCCTACATGAGTTCCCTTGCCGAAAGAACAGATACCCAGGCCGAATATTAATCAGCCACCAGAAGACTCCCAATGGCAGCCTTGTGAAATCATCTGGTCCCGCAAGGTCAGAAAATTTATCCCCGTAAGATGCATCAGCAATCTCGGGGAAGCAACGGTCGAGCTGGTAGTTCGAAGCGTTCAGAATACATTTCCGCACGTAGAATATATAGTAGTTGGACCAGCTCGAATTCTCCAGCTTCTGCACAAAAGGGGCAAACCCCTCAGACAGAGGCACCGCCGTCGTCAGTGAAGGGCAGTGCATAACGTACCAAGCCATCAAGTACGTATATGGAAGCTCGATCCTGGGATTAGGGGTCTTTACTCTTGGCCTTCCCTCCGAGTCAACCTCTGGTCTACCCTTGGAGTCGACAATAGCCTCCACTTGGCACAGGCTTTTAACCAGAGCCCGTAATCCGCTTTGAATTCCAGCCACCATTACTGGAAGAAGGGCGATAGACTTTTCGTAGGCCAGCAAAACTGCCAGGTATACCACATCGGCGACAATTGTTGGCCCAAAGGCCTTCCACTCTAGTTTTGATGATGACTCACTCATGTAGTTATGTTTACTAATAATCTTGTGTTTCTAAGTTTCAGATCATTAGCAGGTTATTAGTTTTGATGATTAGCTTCAACAAGGGTTTTGGAAGCATATCATGGTGATTCCGGTGCCAAAGCTTCAAGATTATACCTTTGCACTTGGAAGATCACGGTTTGGGAGCTAGTCTACTTGAAGATAGAAGATCTACAAGCAAGACTTAGGTATCCTAGTTTAGATAGAGTTTTTAGATCCATTTGTAAAGCTTAGTTTAGTTGATATGCTCAAGTGCACAACACACAAGTTTTATGTTTTGATATTTGGTTTTCATGAATAGTTTGATCAAAACAAGTTTTCATATTCTATATGTATAGTAGATGATTTCTTTCTATACATACATGCGTTAACCTTCAAGATAAACTTATTTTGATATTTCTATTCATGTTTGGAAAATCATGTTTGATAAAAATACATGTTTGGTTTTTGATTGAATCGGTTTTGGATTTCAAGGCTTGACACCCTTCTATAGTTATTATCATAACTTTTTATTTTTATATTCAAATAACATGATTTAACTTTCATCTCAAAGATAACTTTCAGATCTAAATTTCTTATTTAATAACCATTTCCTGATTCTAATTTTAAAGTTGTCAAATATTTGGTTGAGATCTGTTCTTGTTCTGAAAACAGTTTACAGTTTCTGTTTTGACACCTTTTAGTATTTTATTGATAACTTTTAATTCTGAATTGATATTGATTTGATTTAAGTTGCATTAGAAAGTAGACTTCAATATCTACAACTTCATCCTATATACTTATTTCCAAATTCGAACGTTTTAGACCTCAAAAATGCGTTCCAACCTGACCTATTTTTGCTATCTGCCAGGTTGGGCCAGTCGACTGGGACAGTCGACTGGGCCAAGCGGCCAGTCGACCGACCAGTCGACCGGACGTGCACAAAACTGTGCACGTCGGCCAGTCGACCGGCCAGTCGACTGTACTGAAACAGGTTTGGTCTCGGGTTGTTACCAGTCGACCGACCAGTCGACCGGCAGCTGTCAACGGTCAAAAATAGCCGTTGGACGGTCGACCGGCCAGTCGACCGACCGCCTGTCAGGCTGACACGTCAGCCTAACGGCTAGTTTTGTATAGGGGCTATATAAACCCCATTGTTTGGAGTTTTTGGTTAAGATTTTTGTGCTAGTTTTTCCAGATCTTTTTCATTGTTTTAAAAGTGTTTTCAAAAGAGTTTAAGTGCTAAAAGTGATTCATCTTTATTTGTTTTGTGTTTTTGGAAAATCAAAGAAAATAGGATTTGGGATATTTGTGTTGATTTTCATTCTATATCTTTTGGCAAGAATTTTCCCAAGTATTTTTCTTTGTTGCTTGTTTCCAAAACACTTAGTTTCCACTTGAGCTATATCTTCTATCCTAAGTTATTAGGATCTTTGTTTTGTGTGGAAAAAGAAAAGAGAAAAAGAAAGAGAAGTGTTTGAGGTTGTTGTTGTAAACCTCTTTATTGTAAAACACCCTTGTTATTTGTGAATCCCTCTTAGGTAGAGGTGATCGGGTGATTGAGTTTGTTGTGAGCCTCTTCGGTAGAGGTTGTGGGTTTGTTGTATTTCGGCTACGGGCCGTATACCTCTTCGGTAGAAGTGTGGATTGTGGTTGTATAGCCTCGGTGGCTTTGTAAGGTTGAGAGAGGAGTTTGGTACTCCTATAGTGGATTGGGAAATCCTACACGGTGGTGTAGGCGGGGATGTAGAGCTAGGGGCTCGAACCTCGAAACACATCTTGGTCTTTGCGTTTGATCCAATTTCTCTCAACTCTACTCTTTTTACATTTGTGCAAGCATCATCCATTCATATCATCATATATACTTGCTTGTGTTTTGAGCATTGTTTCATATTGCCTTGCATATATTTCTATTGCAATTCATCTATACTTGCTTGGCTTAATTGTGTGCATTGTATTGCTATATCCTTGATTGCTTGGATTGCTTGTGTGTGTGTGCCTAACTTATACTCATCCAACAAGAGCTTCACATAGCACCTCAACCCATTTTAAGGGGAATCAAGTGGAGTTAGTTCAGAGCCTCGCAAGGGGAATTCGGCTACACTTGTTGAATTGTATTAGTTTGTCCAACACTTGCATTAGCTTCCGCTTTTAGAGCATTAGAGTTTGCATTTAGCCTTAGATTAGCATTTACACCTATTCACCCCCCCTCTAGGTGTACTTTCAATTGGTATCAGAGCTAGTGCTCCTGATATTAGGCTTAACATCCTAGGAGTGATCCATTTGCTTGCTAATCTCTTGTTTGCATAATACTTGTTTGCATACATTTAGTTTATCATGGACTTCATGACCCCACCTATGTATGATGCTTCCAACATTCTTGTTTGGAAGACTAGAATGTCCATTTACCTTCAAACCCTAGGTTTACATACTTTCCTTGCGGCTACCAAGAAATGCTATCTTGGTAACCTCATTCATATAGGGGCCAATGCACAAGCCCTTGAGGCTATTAGAAGCACTTTATCTAAAGATTATCTTTTACATGTTTCTAATATTGATTCCGCTTTTGTAGTGTGGAACAAATTGACAACCACAACCACCACCTCCGAGCTTCAAGTGCCAATTCAACTAGAGGAGGAATCTAGTGGAGAATCCGATTCTCAATGCTTCATGGTCCAAGGGAATGACTCCCTTGAGGTACATTCGGAACCCCACTTAGATTGTGATGATAGTGCTAGTTCTTCATGTGATGATAATATTGATTCCCATGCCTTAAATGAAGAACTTTCTATTGTGTGTGAAAAATTAATTGAAAAGTATAAGATTTTGAAAAAGAAAAGTCTAGGAATTGAAAATGAAAACAAGTATTTGCATTCTAGACTTGATAATGTTTTACAAGAGAAGGATGAGGTTTCTAGTGAATGTGACTCACTTAGATCTCAACTAAGTCTTGCACTTAAAGAAAATGATTTTTTAAAGTCTAAAAATAATTGTGAAAATGCCTTGAAAAATAATGATACTTTATCTTCAAAGGTAGAATTTGTTTTAAAAGAAAATGAGACTTTAAAAAGAGAAATTGATTTCATTTCAAAAGAATTAGAAATTTGTTTAAGTAAAAATAATTCTTTGAAAAATGATATGTCTTCTCATGTTTGCCATGCTAGGGTAGTATCACACACTTCACCTATTGCTTGCCACACCTCTTCTTCAATCAACAATGATATATCCATGCTTAAGAAGAGAGTAGATTGTTTGGGCTCCACTATGAGCCAATGTGCCATGAATCATACACGGTTGGAAACTTTGCTTCGAAAGAAACAAGTTCCATCTTTTATGCATGCACACCCTCCACGGCATACACATGCTCCTCACGGACACCATCAACACATGTATGCTCATGTGTACACATGTACACATTGTGGTCGTAATGGCCACCTTGCTAAATTTTGCTTTGATAGATTAAATAATGTAAATTTAGCAAATAAGTTTGTTTGGGTTAGAGAAGGGACTAACCCCCATGGACCCAAGAAGGTATGGGTACCAAAGACCACCCCTCCAATTTTTGATGTAGGTGTGGGGTCTCACATGACGTGAGAGTGTTGACACCTTGGAGTGGATGCGTTCCGGACTTAAAGGAAATCATATAGATGCATCACTTTCAAGGGAAGAGTTGGTGGGAGGACCACCTTATTTTGGAGAATTAGAGAAGTGCCCTCATCGGTTTTGGTATAAATCTCTAACTCTCATATTATTTGTTTACATGCTTTTATGATTCATTATTTATAGCATGTCTCATTTGTTTAAGCATATTTTTGATGTCTTTGGATTAGTGTGTAAATTCCATGATTATTAGATCCATGACATACATGTATAGTATTTGAGACACATATGCTCACTTGAATTCATATTTAGTGTTCTCACCGTTTGTTTAGCTATAATGTACATCATGAATCTAATACATGTGAATTTACATAGTAATCATGTTTTAGTTTTATCATGATGTTCTTTTATGATTGTTTTAATGTTTCATGTGGTGATAACATGTTTAAATGTAGATTTTATCAAAACTTGCATTATACTTGTACAAATAGTGAACTACAATTGTTTCTTATATGCTTGTTCTTCATGCTCACTTGTATTCACTATATGCACACGTATGAGCTAAGTTTTGATGATTCGTTCATTTGCACTTGTTATGTCCATTTGCATGTTTATGTATTTTAGAATTCAAATAAAATAATTTTTGATGAATCTTATATGTGTTTTATTTAAAAATATGGTATTCATGTTTGTTTTAATGCTTCATGACTTGATTACATGTTTAGATGTTAGTTTTCATTAAGACTAGTTGTATACTTGTACATATAATGGGAAACAAATTAATCTTTATATATGTTTGAGCTTGAATGCATATTTGTACCCATTAGATGTGCTAGTATAGTCTAGTTTTGATGATCCATACATTTTAGACTTGTATTCATATTTTTGGATTTATAAGAGTTTTTATTTCATGTATATGTTTATTTTGCCAAAACATTAAGATATACATGTATACCTCTTGAGTCATTTGCCTTCAATGCAAAATCTATTTATGGACTCAATTGTGTTTAGGGATATGTATGTATATTTAGTGTAGTGACAATTCATACATATACCTTGAAATGAAATTGATTTTGGATGAAAATTTAGTTTTTCATGTTTCGTGTATTATAAGTTTAACCTCATGTATATGTCTTTCTAGTTCAAACTAATCTTATACATATACATCCTTTTTGAGCCACGTGCCTTCATGCATATACTTTAGTGGACTCATTGAGTTTTGGATATGTATGTATATTTTAGTTTGCATCAGACATACATATGCCATTGAAGATTAAACTAGTTAGTTTTATGATTTTCTAATTTGATGTTTAAAGGAATAATTGAGTTTAATGAAATATTTTTCATGATTATGATCTTCACATTTTATTTGTACACTCATATCTATTACTCATGTTTTGTTTCTCATGAGTTGTGCTTAATTGATTAGAGTAATAATTATTATGTGATTTTCATTTCTATGAAAAATAATCTTGTTTTATTCCTTGCTTGAAGGATTTCATACTAGTTTACAAAACTTTTCATTTTAACTAGTTCGGATTCTTCTTTGTGATATGAGATATACCATACTTATTATTGTTAATTCAATTGGTATCATTGAACTCTTTCAATTGGTATCAATTTGATTTCTTTATGTATACTCATATTTGTTGATTTGTGTATGTATGCTTACAACTTGGTATCATCTATTAGTGATTGGTACTCATTTTATCTTCATACACATTTACATGTTTTATTTGTGCTATTATATTTCTATATCTTAAGCACAAATATTGTTTATGCTAGTGCTTGTGACTTAATTTTTATTTCAATTGATTTAGTCTTTCAATTGATACCTTAATCAAGCCTAAGCATGTTTTTAGTTAGTATTTCATAAAGGGGGAGAAAAGTTGAATTTCTTATTTCAATTGGTATTTGATTTCCACTCCCACACTTTATGACTTTAAAAATTGAATTTGAATGAAATATATTTTCAATTTGGTATCATTGGTATGCTTGCTTATCAATTAGTATCAAAATGTTTTAATATGTTAAAACATGTAACAATCAATAAAAAATTATGATATGTATTTTTGACTCTCTTTTATGATTACATGACTTTGTTTCTATTGGTATCTAGATGCACTTTATTGACATATTTTTAACTGATATCAATGTTTTGATTTTTAACCCTTTATTGATTCTTGGTTTAGAACAAAAAGGGGGAGAAGATTTTGTATTGTTTCGAATGTTTTGATTACCCTTCTTGATTTTTTTGTTTTTAACAAAAAGGGGGAGAAAAATTTGTTTTTATGTTTTTTACCCCTTTGTTGATGATTGACAAAAAGGGGGAGAAGAATTTGTGTTTTGTGTTTTATATATGCATGTCTTCCTTGTGTTTGCATATATGTTTGGTTGTTTGCTTATTTTAATTGGTATCTAGAAACATGCTTTATGTTGAATATTCCATTAGTATCTAGAGCACCATGTTTATATGATGCATGAGTTAAGGGGGAGCTTCTTTGAAGCTTAACTTTAATCCATGCATATATAACTCCATGAGTTTTGTCATCATCAAAAAGGGGGAGATTGTTGGCCCAAAGGCCTTCCACTCTAGTTTTGATGATGACTCACTCATGTAATTATGTTTACTAATAATCTTGTGTTTCTAAGTTTCAGATCATTAGCAGGTTATTAGTTTTGATGATTAGCTTCAACAAGGGTTTTGGAAGCATATCATGGTGATTCCGGTGCCAAAGCTTCAAGATTATACCTTTGCACTTGGAAGATCACGGTTTGGGAGCTAGTCTACTTGAAGATAGAAGATCTACAAGCAAGACTTAGGTATCCTAGTTTAGATAGAGTTTTTAGATCCATTTGTAAAGCTTAGTTTAGTTGATATGCTCAAGTGCACAACACACAAGTTTTATGTTTTGATATTTGGTTTTCATGAATAGTTTGATCAAAACAAGTTTTCATATTCTATATGTATAGTAGATGATTTCTTTCTATACATACATGCGTTAACCTTCAAGATAAACTTATTTTGATATTTCTATTCATGTTTGGAAAATCATGTTTGATAAAAATACATGTTTGGTTTTTGATTGAATCGGTTTTGGATTTCAAGGCTTGACACCCTTCTATAGTTATTATCATAACTTTTTATTTTTATATTCAAATAACATGATTTAACTTTCATCTCAAAGATAACTTTCAGATCTAAATTTCTTATTTAATAACCATTTCCTGATTCTAATTTTAAAGTTGTCAAATATTTGGTTGAGATCTGTTCTTGTTCTGAAAACAGTTTACAGTTTCTGTTTTGACACCTTTTAGTATTTTATTGATAACTTTTAATTCTGAATTGATATTGATTTGATTTAAGTTGCATTAGAAAGTAGACTTCAATATCTACAACTTCATCCTATATACTTATTTCCAAATTCGAACGTTTTAGACCTCAAAAATGCGTTCCAACCTGACCTATTTTTGCTGTCTGCCAGGTTGGGCCAGTCGACTGGGACAGTCGACTGGGCCAAGCGGCCAGTCGACCGACCAGTCGACCGGACGTGCACAAAACTGTGCACGTCGGCCAGTCGACCGGCCAGTCGACTGTACTGAAACAGGTTTGGTCTCGGGTTGTTACCAGTCGACCGGCAGCTGTCAACGGTCAAAAATAGCCGTTGGACGGTCGACCGGCCAGTCGACCGACCGCCTGTCAGGCTGACACGTCAGCCTAACGGCTAGTTTTGTATAGGGGCTATATAAACCCCATTGTTTGGAGTTTTTGGTTAAGATTTTTGTGCTAGTTTTTTCAGATCTTTTTCATTGTTTTAAAAGTGTTTTCAAAAGAGTTTAAGTGCTAAAAGTGATTCATCTTTATTTGTTTTGTGTTTTGGAAAATCAAAGAAAATAGGATTTGGGATATTTGTGTTGATTTTCATTCTATATCTTTTGGCAAGAATTTTCCCAAGTATTTTTCTTCGTTGCTTGTTTCCAAAACACTTAGTTTCCACTTGAGCTATATCTTCTATCCTAAGTTATTAGGATCTTTGTTTTGTGTGGAAAAAGAAAAGAGAAAAAGAAAGAGAAGTGTTTGAGGTTGTTGTTGTAAACCTCTTTATTGTAAAACACCCTTGTTATTTGTGAATCCCTCTTAGGTAGAGGTGATCGGGTGATTGAGTTTGTTGTGAGCCTCTTCGGTAGAGGTTGTGGGTTTGTTGTATTTCGGCTACGGGCCGTATACCTCTTCGGTAGAAGTGTGGATTGTGGTTGTATAGCCTCGGTGGCTTTGTAAGGTTGAGAGAGGAGTTTGGTACTCCTATAGTGGATTGGGAAATCCTACACGGTGGTGTAGGCGGGGATGTAGAGCTAGGGGCTCGAACCTCGAAACACATCTTGGTCTTTGCGTTTGATCCAATTTCTCTCAACTCTACTCTTTTTACATTTGTGCAAGCATCATCCATTCATATCATCATATATACTTGCTTGTGTTTTGAGCATTGTTTCATATTGCCTTGCATATATTTCTATTGCAATTCATCTATACTTGCTTGGCTTAATTGTGTGCATTGTATTGCTATATCCTTGATTGCTTGGATTGCTTGTGTGTGTGTGCCTAACTTATACTCATCCAACAAGAGCTTCACATAGCACCTCAACCCATTTTAAGGGGAATCAAGAGGAGTTAGTTCAGAGCCTCGCAAGGGGAATTCGGCTACACTTGTTGAATTGTATTAGTTTGTCCAACACTTGCATTAGCTTCCGCTTTTAGAGCATTAGAGTTTGCATTTAGCCTTAGATTAGCATTTACACCTATTCACCCCCCCTCTAGGTGTACTTTCAACAATTACTTCATGTGGCAGTGTTGGCACCACACAACGCTTCAGCCATAGCATAAGGAAGCCCGCCAACAGTGCCCGGTCAGAAATGGAAACTCAGGCCTGATGATGAAAACTTTCAAAAACCATATCAGGTTTGAAAGTATCCTCATTTGACTCCGTGGTGTAAGAGCTCGCAGAGGCATTGATCCTCTCGGCAATTTCTTACTCAGTGCTAGGATCCAGGCTGGTCACTGGACTGTCCTTCTCATTTATATCATTGAATAAGTAGCTCGCCCAGGACATCTGCTTGACACCTCTGTTTCTCCAAGAGGTTATTTGGCCTCGGATGTGGAAGTGACACAACACTTCCCAATATGTCTCATATACTTGAGGGCTCTCCTTCTTCAAGAGATGAAGTTCTTCAGAAGTCAGAACGTATTCTACAAAAGGGGCATCTCCTATAACAAGCCCCGAGACTTCATACAGCTCATGAAGAGCGAGCCCCATCTCTCTGACTGGAGTAAAAAATGTGCCCGTCAAAGGATTATAGTGCTCCAGAATGCCATAAAAATTATGAGAACTTTGCGGGAGGCCATACTACACAGCCCTGACCGAGTGGTACAGCCCCACCTGTTGCAGCAGAGCTCCAAGTTCGAAAAGGACAAATCCAACCATCTTACCCCACCAGGATCTGTTGGAAGAATGAACCCACCCAAGTGGACGGAAGTCGACAGGAAAATGACCCCTCACTTTCATGAACTGATTGATGAAGGTGGTGCCAAGCTGGGGGGTTTCCCCTCGTGGATATTCAGATCTGACCAATCCGGGGAATAAACCAAAGACCTCTTTCCCATGACCGGCAGAGTGTATTTCCTTGGCACCTAGTCTGCCAAGAGAAACACCGGAGATAAATCGGGAAAGATCCCAATCCATCGCACGGCGAACAGACATGTGCTGAAGATAAGACAGGGGATACATCCTCTCCATATTGGGAAGAAAGAATTTCCTATGCCCTATCTGACGGAGCGATTTATAATCTCCGTCGTGCAAAATCCTATCATCCTCGTCAATGTCATTACCAAAGAAGAGACAGGCTTCCGTAATGGAGTGCGAGAATCCGTCTCAAACAGTCCATCAGATATAATCTCCCGGAGGGTCACCATACTGGCCTTGGAGATCCTCTCCTTTCGCTCCTTCGACCTACCAATCGTCACAAGAGCACTTCTCTGAAGCACGAAGGTTAGATTACGATCAGCACCGCCTACGTGCTCAAAGTGGCACTTTTTGGACAAAGGGTTGGAGGAGTATCGTACTGCAAAGAGAACAACACTTGGTCAGAAATCTGAAAGAAAGTGGCTAAGTGTTTGAAACTCAAACGCAGGAATGAGTCAAGACGCGAAGATCACCAAAATCTGCGTCCAGACTCAAAGAATGCGAGGCTTGCATGAAGCCCGCATTTCAAAATCTAGAACTTAAAAAAATTTCTAAGTATCGGACTCAGACGCGAGATTCATTGAAATTAGCGTCTGATCTTACAAGACGCAAGAATTGTAAGAAGTCAGCGTCTGAACTCCCCACATTTAGAAATATTCTAAGCATTGAGTCTGAAATACAAGGCTCAATGAGGCCCTGCGTTCAACAAGCAGATATGGACTCAAGTTGATAAAGAAAAGATGTAGAGGTCGTTAAACATGCGTCTTGTCTATCAACTCAAGAACCGCACCTGAAGATCGAACACGGGCATGAGCCCGCGTTTGCGGTTCACATTCAAAAGGGACTTAAGAGTTGAAAGAACTCTATAAGCCCCTTTAATGACGGAAACCAAATCAGATGGTTTTACTACCTGAAATAGGGGCCTCCTGTATGGAAGAACCACCCATTTGAACCTCCGGAGCGACAGCGCTCGGAGATGAAGAAGTGGGTTTAGTCTTGGGCGCCATTTCGACCGTGAAATCACTGTTGAAGGTGGTGAAAATGGAAGAAAACTTTGAGCTTTTTCTTAACCCTAAAAGAACTCGGCGAAGAAGAAGAGTCTAATGACGACTCTTGAAAGACTGTTGTCTTTTATAGGCACAGAAATCCCCAGAGATACGCGGCGCTTGGCTCGAGGCCTAATCCCCGTCCGACACGTGGCATGCATATTAAATGCAGTGCAAAATTCGCGCGCCAAAGGAAAGATGTCCCTTCAATTCTGCCGGACATGTGGCAACGCGCCCACAACACGGATTTGTGTTCAACGGAAAACTACGTTCCTCCAAAAGTCGCGCCTCTTCGGCAAGGCCAAAGTCGCGCCTAGTTCACAGAGCAAAAGCTGTGTCTTCAACTCAAAGGACGCGTTCCTACAAGAGTCGCGTTTTTAAATCAACATGACCTTTGCGTCTACGACTTGCATTCAGTCCTTGCTTCTTCAACAGTACACTGGCACAAGCAGATGACTGTTCACCCCTGGTTTAAAGTACACCAACAACAAACTCAGAGCACTGGGGAGGTCTAGACTGTGTATCTAGATACTCGCTACGATTATTTCTGGCAGCTTCAAAGGGTTTCACAGTACACTCACGAAGACCATATTCCAGACAGGATCAAGCTCAGAGCATCTCAAATGATTGTCAGTCCAATCATGAGAAGTATGAACTCAACCAAAGTCCAAAATATTTCGAAATTCGTCCCAGTCAACCGTGGAATATCGAAAACTTTGGAGGGGGTTCTGTAGGCTGTCTAAAAATCACTAAAAGATAAGTCATCAAAAAGCAGAGTCCAAACTCCAGACGCAGGGCTAATCATAGCCAGGCGCGAGGGCCGAAACCCGCGTCTCAGTTATAACTGCCCTCGTTATTGGGTCAATTACTGCCCACATATGAGGAAGTTAACCCCCATTATGGAGCGTTTTTAGGGGCACGTTCACTCCTGAAACCTCTATAAATAGCCCCGTTGCTATGGAGAAGGGGTCAGTTGATCAGATAATTCTTGGAGAAGAATTTCGCTTGTGAGTTGTAGAAGCACCAAGACTTTCACCGAAAAGAAAGAGAGAGTTCAACTCTTCAAACAACTTGCTGCGTATAAGTTAATCTTTGTCTACAATCTCTTTGAGATTCCTGGTCGACAGGAGCTGCGTTACTCCATCTGCTATCCAAAGAGAGGATTCTCAAGAGGTCCTGACGTTCACCTGGTTAACGAAAAATAAGATTCACTTTCCACCGTCACATCAAGGACCCAGAACTAAACAAAGGGGAGATTCAAGTTTAAACATCTTCCCTCCCTTATAGTCGGAGTGTTAATCCGTTGTAATCTTTCATCTTGATTTAAGAAAATTTTACAAGGAACCTTCTCCCACCAAACAGAGAAGTGCAGCGGTAGCACGGATCACCGGCAGACCATCTAGAGCCCTATCCTTCCAGGCCCCCCGTGCGTCTCTCGAGTTTTCTTTCTGTAAACTCGTGAATGTCTTTTGTACTGATCATACCTGTACGTCTCCTTGTATTCTCGCAATTATGCCTATCAGTGATGTAATATTCTTATAATATTGTGTTACATCTGGTGATAACTTTGTAATTGTACTCATATGTTGGAATGTATAATGCACCACGTGCTTCCGTATTCTGATTCTTACTTATACTGATGCTTAGCGTATATACGTGAGGGTATTTCTGACCTGCGTATATACATCGCAGTAACGTCTCCGTAACCGCGGGATCGAAGCATTATAGGATGGTATCAGAGCCTAAGCTCTCACATCCTCAGTACATCCAAATGGCAAATTAATGATAAAGAAATTTGCAACTGGGAGGCATGAGTCCTGGTAATACAATCCAACTATAAGTACAGAGTTATCTTTTTTTTTCCTTGATTATCCTTCCTTTGATTCCTAATCCCTTCCATCTTTCCACTTTTTTGGTTTTTCGTAACCTTTATACCAACTTAAAATATGGATAGACTAGAGAGGTAGCGGCTAATTATGAATGAAGTTATTATATGATCTCTTCGCCCAATTCTATGAAGCTAGGATATTCTAAGAATTGATCCACGATCGGGTTATCTTTCAGAAGTTGGTATTCAGATTTCTCTAAAACTATTCTATATTCTTGGCTATATCTTTCAGAGTGATCGATGCCTGGTATTCGGAATTCTTAACTATCGATCTTCTTTTTTAATGCTCAGTATTATCAGGGTTCTTCTTCATCTTCGGTATTCTGGCCTATTTTCGAAGTGATATTTAGTATGCAATATAGCAGGAATTCTATTACAAAGCAATGATACCTGAACAGTATTATTTGGTATCGTTCGAAAGATTTACACAGTAGAAAGTGCAAAAGATATCTATGTTCCGATCATTGTTCAGTCAACTTGGCAGTGTTACCCTTAGTTATTCATATCTTTATTGGTATAATTTTCGTCCTTGTCCTTTTTGTGTTCATTTTACCCCTTATCGAAATTGCGAGGACGCAATTTATGTAAGGTGGATGGAATGTAACACTCCGTTCCCAAAATATATACTTAGTTATGTATTTAGATTTTTTGATTGTATTTTTTGATTTACTTCATGTATTTGTTTTGTTTTATGAATTATTTTATGATCATTTTGCCTTGAATCTGGATTCGTGGACTCGGAGTCAGCCCTAGTCTGAGCCGGGGACCCGATCTTAGAGTATTACTCGATTTGATCGTTTTGATATTCAAATTTGACCGATTTAAATTTCAAATATCATTTTCTAATATTTTAGATTTTTCATGATTTTCTGAAATTTTTTCGAATTAAATTGTAAATCTTCAAAATCGGTGTGGACCAGTACTGCTGATCGATTCTCGGATTTTTAATTTACAAATAGAGTTGAATTTATAAAAATTGCTTTCACATTTATCTTTTAAAATCATATTTTCTAGCTAAATGCATTTTTGGAGATTTTTCTATATTTATTGAAATTATACCGGATTTGGTGTCAGCCAGTATTGGTGGTTGACTCCAGGTTTTTAATTTACAATCGAAATTGAATTTCTAAATTTCGTTTTCACATTGCTTCTTAGAATCGTATTTTCTTCTTTAACGTATTTCTGAGATTTTTCAGAATTTATCAAAATCCGGACGACCCAGTATACACCGATATCAATGGTGGATTTCATGATTTTAATTTTAAAAACGAGATTGAATTTCTAAAATTTGATTTAATCAAATATTTCAAAATAATATTTATTATTTTTTGAGAATTTTTGGAAAGCTTTCGGAGTGACTTTATTTTTCAGACTTTTCTAAACTTTTGGTATTTTCCTAGAAACCAGAATTTTATCCAGATATTTTACTTTTCTCTTTTTTCTATTTTCTCTCTCCTTTCTGAGACGCGAGGCTCACCAGATACATATCTGATTTTTAATGCAAAGATTCCCTTTCTATCTTGCATTTAATGTCATTCCAATCAACTCGAATCAAGTCATCATGACTTTCACTCTCCTTTGCAAACGCGACGTTCGCGTTTTCTCAGACGCGGAGCTCAACTCCGGTCTGGCTCTGTTGGCCTGGACGCGGAGCTCATCTCCGCGCCTGGTCTAATTTGATCTCATTTAAAGGAGACGCAAGTCTCATTTGTGGAAATGCATGACAAACTTGTAAATATTCCCATCTCCCTTATATATACAACCCTTCCTTTTCTCTCTCTTTCATTATTTCTTTCTTCATCTTCTAGCCAACATAAGGCCAACGGCAGCAGCAGCAAAACCAGCCCCTTGGCTGCGTTTCTAGGCCACCATCACCACAAACTCCTCCATAATACTTCTATCCTCTATGTCCTCCTCCATACCAACAACAACAACAATCATAACACCAACTTCACCACCATCTTCTTCTGCTTTTTTCCACCAAAACAACCCACTTCCATCACCATCTTCTCCACCATCTCCACCACCACCTACAACACTTCGACCACCAATAACCACATCATCCTCTCCTCCTCGGCGTGCTCTTTAAACGGGCTACTCCGTCGCTCTTCGAAGCCATGTTTAAAAAACCCCAAAATTTCAAAATGAACTAGACTTGCACCACCCTTGGCTTGGGCTTGGGACTTTGGCCGCCCATCTCCGGCCACCTCCGGCGGTCGCCGGCGGCCGGCCGGCCTTCCGCCTCCTTCCCTTCTTCTTTCTTTTCTTTTCTTTCCTTACTTTCTTTTCTTCCCTTCTTTCTTTCTTTCTTCTTATTTTTTCCTTCTTTCTTTTTCCATTCTTTCTTTCTCTGTTCCCGGTAATTCATCTCCCTCCTTCCCTGCGTCTCTCTCATCTTCCTGTCTCTCCCGCTCTCTTATGTTAATTGCTAGACGCGGAGCTCACCTCCGCGTCCCAGCAATTCTTTAACGCAATCTTCGCGTTCTTGATATCTGTATAACGTGACATTCGCGTTCTTGTATCAAAGCGAAGCGAAGCTCGCGTCCGCGTCCGCGTTCTTCCCGTATCCTGGCTTAAACGCGGGTCTCGAACCCCGCGTTTATGGCATCTGTGTAACGCGACCCCCGTGTCTTCATTCTCTCTCCTTCTGGTTCATTCTCTCTCCTCCTCTATATAATATAATATTAATTATATAGAGCGCGTTTTCGTGTTGGTTACCTAGATTATGGACATCGGGGATTTCACGGTGCTTTTCAAAGATTTAGGCGAGTGTCCTCGCTTTCCTTTTGGATTTTCTTACTTCGTCAGATCGACTTATATTTGCATTATGTATTTATATCTGTATTCATGTTTTATATTAGAATATTCTCCTGTATTTGTAAGAGGCCGAGAGCCCAGTTGTATATGTATATACCTATGACAAATGCTTGTAACAGTATAGATAATATTCCTTATGTGTGCTGTTTGGAACTAACACCTTCGCAGGTACCCTTGCCTTCAAACGTAACCTCCGGGTTCAACCTCTTTGAAGTTTTAAAGTCCTCTGGACTTTCTCTATGCTACTTGATTGAAACTTGAACGAGAGAATAAATATGTACAAGAATAAAAACAAATAATCAAAGAATTAGAAGGTTAGATTCTTCTCGTTGTTCAATTCTATCCGCTGCAGAAAGGGCCAAAGCAGGTCGTGTTCCACAGGGAGGGAGGAGATGGAAGCGTTAGTAGCACGGTATATCTGTAGTCAAAACTTAGAAGAATGGTTGGTTGTAATTTGAAATAAGAAAGTAGATCTAATCAAGAGGGAGAGTATAGGTCGCTAATCTACCTCCACGACTAGTCTCGATCTAGGGGTTGTATCCTTTTAAACTAATGAAACATTCATTTAAGTTGTTAACCCTAAGTAAGAAGAGTAAGATGTCTAACTTAACTTGTCTACACTACGTCAAGCCAAACCCTAATTTTACCCTAAGCTAAAGCCAATCCCTAATTATTAAACTATGTCAAACCATATCCCCTAAACTTAATATAAAGCCAAACTCTACTCTAATCCAAAGCCAAGCCCTAATTATCTAAATCATTAAGTTGGACTATCCTCACTAAACTTTAAAGGATTAATCTAACCCAAGATTGCAAACCCATTAGACTAATCAACTAACCCTAGATCTAACCATAGTCGATCTAGTGATTAGCTACACTAAAATTATTCTAGCCTAGCATCCTTTTTGTTTTATCCATCTTTTTATTTTTAAGATCTTTAAAGAAAAGAAAAAGAAGGAAGAAGATTAAAGACAACACCAAAAATCAAACTAAGAACAAAGAAATAAAAAGGTAGACTTGAAATTAAAAGAACAAGAATAAGAACATAAAAAAGAAAAGATAACCTTTATTGATGCAATCCTTGGGTACAAGCTCCTTCTCCTTCCTCCTTACAATAGCCAAGCCGAAGCCAACAGCAATTACAAAGAAGAGAACTCAAAAGAGGCTAAATTAATCTAACAAAACCCTAAATCCTTAACCCTAGCCTTATCTTCTTCTCTCTGGATGAGGTGCTCTGTACGTACTGTAGGGGGTCCTTTTTATAGAAAAAAACCAGAGGGATAGGAAGTGTATGAAGATAGGAGAATCTAAATATTTCTGAATTTGAATTCTTCTCTTATCTCCAAACTTGATTTGACTTATTCAGAATTTTATGTAGAAATTCAATTCTGATCTGCAACTTGTTAACATGTTGATTGCTGAATATAGATCATCAGACGGCTGGATTTAAAAGTGTGATCGACATAAGAGTTGTAGTCCTTCACGTCTTCTTTGTGGAGCATCTTGAATCAACAAATGTGAGTTTTGATAGAGAAAGTTATGATTGAAATACTAAAGAGTGCTCAGTCTGAATCCGAATTAAATTCAGATTTTCGCTCTTTTATCTTCATCTTGTGGTGCAAGCAACCTGGTTCAAAAGAAGTCCATCTTTATCTTTAATTAGGATGATGATTCATCTTGTTCTATCCTTCTCCTCCTCTAGGTTTTAATTTAAAACCCAAATTTAAATGAGATAGAAAAGATGCTTCCTTTATTTTCCCAATTAATCTTTATTTTCATATTTCTTGTGGGCTTTTGGCTTCAATTGGGCTTCATTTATTTATTCTTTAATTACTCAAGACCTGCACAACACTAAACAATAAAATGTTACATAACAGTGGTTTATAAAAGAATAACTAGGGAAATATGATGATAAATATGATGATAAATTGCACTTTTGACCACCTATCACTAGGCCTGGTAGGCGGACCTAGCGCCAACACTTTACCGCTTACTCCGTTTGAGCGTAGTTATCCCGTGAGCGTGGCTTCGCCGTGAGCGGTAGTATGGCGTTCATACGCTTGCTGCAACACGTGTGTCTAGCTATGCAATGAGCGGTAATCTCGCCGAGCGTGATAACATTTAGTGTTGTATATTAGCTTCGCTCCAGCCCCGCTTAGCTCCGCTTGGATGTTTCCTTACTTGCTGAATTATTTGCCTGTCAGTTTATCGATTCTTCTATTAATAGTTGTGAAGAGCTTGAAATCTTACTTAACTATTTTCCTGAAACTGCATGATTTTCTGGTATTCGTACCAATCTTGTATATCGTACTATTTTTTTGTATGGCTTGACGTGATTACATATACTATGTTGTCTCTTGTCACTTGCCTGATATCACCCTTGTGTCATGTTATCACCTGACACCCGACATGCTACTACTTGACACATGCTCCTTATTATAACATGACTTATCACATGCCTCCTGTCATATTAACACTTGACCTATTATTATCACATTTATGAGAATCATGTACCTATTATCCTGTATCATATACAGTGACTTGTTATCTTGTATTATACATATACAGTGACCTAAATCTATAGTACTCATGTACTTCTGAATTTCTGATCATGTCTTGCACCTGTTATTCTCGTAAATTGATAATTATATAATAAATCATAAAAAGGAACAACTTACATCGGGTCGAGGGAAACTTACGGCTATCAATATATATTCGTGTTTACAGTGGTACTAGGCATGTTGTGCAAATAAACTTCCAGTCTGACTTGAGGGCCTCCAGGCGACCGAGGGGAGTGTTGGCTTCCTCCTTCCTAATACCATCTTGATAAGGGCATCCATAAGACCCTCTTGTATGCCTTGCAGCCGGTTCCGAACACCAGCAACGGAACATCCTGGACCGTGGTCCCGGGTATGCACGGGACCCACTGTAAGTATTGTTCGTTGATACCCCTGTTGGTTTCCAATAACAATCTTGCTTTACTCAGATGTGGATACATGTGTGCTGGGACGCTAGTTCACTGATTGAGGTTTTCCTGCACACAAGAATACAAAATTTTAGATTTAAGAAAAGGTTGTGCAAGGTGCTCAATTCTACCGCTATAGCAAATGGCTATGTGGGTCGTGATCCACAGGGAGGGACTAGCGATGGAAGCTTGTTTTGCAAGTTCTCTAAAGTGTTTGAATTAATAGTTGTTAAAGTCAGGTTAGAAAGAAAGTGGTAGATTAAGAAGATGGAGAAACTAGAAGTAATATTTACAATGATATGATATTTACAATGAAGAAGTAGAAGTGTGAAAAAGATTGGGAATTTGGTGATTTACACTAAAAATAAAAGAAAGAAAACTAAAAACTAAAGAAAATATACTTACCTCTTCGGCCTGTTTACTTTTGATCCGTTGCAACGACTTACCTTGTCTTTGAAGGCATTCAAGCATGGCGTATAGGATCTTCCCCCTTCTCGATCTACACTACGAAAATAAAAGACAAACTATACTAGCAAGAGAAGGTTTGTTCATCACCATAGGCCATCAAGGGCACTTCAACGGCTAAGCAGTCTCGAAGCTATCAGATTCTCTTGGATTGCAAGACATCAGAGGGAAACAAAAATAAAACAAAAATAGAAGAACAAAAATAAACTTTGAGTTGATTCAATTAATAATGGAAGAAAAGTTTTACTTACACCGATGTCACCTCAGTACAAGCTTGATCTCCTTCCTCCATGAAAGTATCCTCTCCTCTCAGTTACATAAAGAAAATAAAAATTACAAAAAGAAAAATAAAAAAACCTAAATTACAATCTAAAAGTTAGCCTAAGAAAAACCCTAGATTTATTTCTGTACTGCACTGGACGCTGAATGCCCCTTCTCTGTTGCTCTACAGGGGTATTTATAGGAGATATAGGAAGTAGAGTCCCAATACAACTCCTCAACGAAAACGCATCGCCAAACGCCTCTGGATTGCCGCGGAAACGGGAAATTTGCCGCGTTTTCGTGGCACTATTGTAGCCAAATGCCATTCGCTTTCTCGCGTGGCATCCTCTGGTCCGTCCATCTGGGTATATCCTGCTGGATTCTGCAAACCGACTCTTTATTTTGAAAATTCGGGATAACTTGGGAAGCAAATTACCCTAAATCCAATTCTCTTTTAAAACGAATTTTATCTTTGCACTCTCCTCCTTTTATCTTTATCCTTATCCTGCAAGCATTTAGGGTTAAGTAGAAGTCTATCCCTTTCCTCTTCTTTTAGTAATTGCAAATTTTGCACATGGTAATTGCAACTTTGGCACTTGGTAATTGCAACTTTTGCACTTGGGCTTTTTGGGCTTCTGGGCTTCATTTGGGCTTTTATTTCTTTATTTTTTTATTACTCAAGGCCTGCACACAATAAATAATAAAACATTAGTAATAGTGCATAATTAAAAGAATAAATAGGAAAATATGATAGTAAATGTAGTGATAAATATGCACTTTTTACTACCTATCACACCCCCACACTTATCTTTTTGCTCGTCCTCGAGTAAAAAAGAGAAAGAGGAAAAGAAAAGAAAAATTAATCTACCCTAACTCACTTTCGTAGGAATCACGGTTGCACTTAGCATGTGCAACAAGCCGTAAAACCCTAGGTTACCCTAGAGGACGAGTGTTGTCTCGTGAGGGTTTTCAGCGGATTACACCCACAAAATCCATAAAAAGGAAAATATTTGAAATATGTTTGAAGAAACTAAGTAATCTATAAGTTTTTAGGATTATCATTTTTATTCATTCTTAAACTTAGTCTTTATATAGTAAATTGTTATCCATTTTAGGTAAAGATCAAAATTGAATTCTTGTATAGTCTTTTTCATTACCAAAAGTCATATGCATCCTTGGAATCTTTACTAGGAATTCCTTAACTTGGACTCTCATGCCTCTTTATTATTATTTTCTCTTCTTTTCTTTTTTTTTAATATGTATAACTCATCTAATTTTCTTTCGTGTAAGCATGAAGGCTTCTTGAGGCCCTCATACCTAACTAATTGACTATTAAATGTGTTAGTACATATATAAATAATTTTTTTAATATGTATAACTCATCTAATTTTCTTTCGTGTAAGCATGAAGGCTTCTTGAGGCCCTCATACCTAACTAATTGACTATTAGATGTTAGTACATATAATATTTCTTAGTTTTTTTAGGCTTTCTAATCCACCCATGTAGCAAAGTTAAAGTCGGTGGCTCCCAAACAGGTCGGTTTTAGGGCACCGTTTGAGAAAACACCCCACGGACTTAAGGATTCGAGTGAACTAGGCCTCAAAACTAAGGTTTTTATTTATACAATCACCTTTAGGCGTGAATCCTTATGCTTCTTGAGGCACATGTATTCAGTTTAATTAGTGAATTTTTTTTTTAATAGGGCACAAGAGTCTTTGTCTTAAAATCCTAGATATATAAATGTATTAGGTATGCACATTTCATTAAGGTAAAAATTTAGACTAATTAATTATTCAATTTTTCCTCCTATACTTATAAATTCAACAATTTATTTATTTTGACCAAGTTTTTAGAAATCCTAATCATGATTTTCCTAATTCTTAAGACTAACTTAGATTTCTTTCAAAAGATAAGTCAAAATATTGTCCCCTTTTTTCATTTTTTTTTTAGTATCTACCTATGTTAGTATGTTAGTAAACCCTCCCCCTCAGTTATCTCATGCATTGTCCTCAATGTATGAATGAATGCATGTATGCATGAAAAAGAAGAAAGGAAAGGCAGATGTTACCTCAAGGTGGTGGTTCCGGTGGTGGTCTAATTGGTCCACGGAATGCGGCCCAATCTACTTTTTGTGGAGTTCGGAGGAACCCACTAGAAATCTCTCTTGTATAACCCACTAAAATGATGTCTGTATGAACATTTTTTAAAAATTCCGCCCCATCAAATTTCCAAATTTCATAATTATTTTCAGAGTCAATTGTGTCAACCGCCTTGTCCCAAAATGGAGTGTGAAAAGATGGAATGATTGACTTGGACGTCAGAAGTACGGGAAAGAATACCGACGCAGGAAAGTAACTTAAATCAAGTAAGGGTTCAGGAGTCGAGCTTGGTTCAAGAAGTGGGTCCAAATCAAGAAGTTGAAACTCTAGTCCACAATTATTTTCCCACAATGGAATGTGTCTTAATATTGGTGATTCAAGTTCAGGAATGATAGGTATAGGAATCAAAACTGACTCTAAAATATTACCTAAGTCGGGTAACAAAACAGGAGTCAATATTGATTCGGGAGTTTGAACTTGATCACAGATTTGAGAATCTAGGTCACATTTCTCATTGAGTTCAATGTCATAAAAATGAGAACTTGCCAATTTATCCATGGGACTTTCAAAATTATAAAATTGGTCAAGTTCAATATAATCATCAAAAATGGGTGATTCAATTTCACGATGAATTGGCACATGATCCAATGTTGACTCGGGGAAAAGATTGAAATCAGGTGGAGATATCGGAGTCATTATTGAATCAGGAAGTAAAATTGAATCACTAGGTTGAGGTTTAAGATCATAGTCATTCTCAAGTTCTATTTCAGGAAATGAATAACTTGCCAAACTGTCAATGTCATTTTCAAAAATTAGAGTTTGGGCAAGTTTAAATGATTGTACTGAACTAGAATCTTGTTTTCCAAAGCAACTTGACTCGTCGGCTCTAACAGAATGGTTAGCGACATCAGAAATGGCCGAACGGTGAGAACGTAAAGTTTGAACCATCATATCTATTTCATGATCACGAGCAATTCTAGCCTGAGTCATGGCTTCAAGCATCTTTTCATAGTCGATTGGTGCATCATTTTGGTGTGATTGGACTTGAAAAGAGGAAGTGTTGTTGGGACAAACGTGATTAAATTGTGAGTCGGTCAGATTCTGTGATTGTTGCTTGGACTCACGCATCATCATGTCTAAGATTGATGGTGATTGTTGCTTGGACTCATGCATACTCATCATTTCCAAGATAGATGGTTTTCTATTTTGAACTGATGGATCTGAGTATGAATCTTGAAAATATTGTGGACAAGGTGGATAAGGAGGACAAGTTGGTTGAAAATTGGACTCGGGGGAGGTGAATCCCCATGAACTCTGTGAAGAGTTGAAATCGTTGTGAAAATTATGGTCATAAGATGGGGGGCATGGGTTATATTCATTCGGATAAGATCACTCCGGCACACTAGGTTTGTTAAAGTTAGGATATGCCGGGTTGGTAATATCCGAAAAAGAGGTTGGTGTGTAATATGGATTAAATTGAAAAAAATTGTTGTTATATGCCATATCACACAATAAAACAAAAATAAAAAAACAAATAAGCAAACAAAAAAGAAAAATTCTAACCTAAGTTAGGGTAGACCTATGACCTAGACGACTTCTAACTGATTAGACTGTCCACGGGAGGTATAATGTAGACTTTGACCACAAGCTAATCAGCCAGGTCAGGGCAAGATTGGTGGGAGGTTTTCCGTCAAAGAAGTTCCTTAATTAAATAACCACCAATCTTCGGGCTTTCGGCCCTCAATCCCCTTCCTAGACACTGATTTGGCAGGAGTCAAATTCCAACACCGTTCCCCCTTAGGATAATCTCCTAATTGAGTCCGAGATGTCCCTAGGGCCAACGTCTACTCATTTTTAGTTAGGTTTGGGTTAGTGAGTGAGGAGATGATTTGTGGGCCAAGGAAGGGTGATGAAATCCCTACCTTATCTTATTTATAGGACAAGCTCTTAAGTCAATTTAGTGCACGTGTAAAGCAATAGACAAATATTCACTCAAAAGTAGTAAATCAGCTAAGGGTGCTTCCTAGTCTATATGCAATGCGAACGTACCTTATCTCCAGCACTCTTCAACAGAAATTAAAAAAAAATTAAATAGATACGTGCCTATATGCAAGAGTCTAAATTTTTTTATTTTTTTCAACAAATAGGTTACTGTTAATTAATTAGCAGTGTGCAGGGTGATCACAGAGAAACGTTAACAGAGCAGTAAACAAATATTACAATTTGCAGCAACCTGCAGAAAACTGAATGAGTAGTGAACTATTCAGGCCGCGGAAACGCGGCTATTGCCGCGCAAACGCGGCTCTGTAGTAGGCTCTGCTGCTCTGCCTTCGAGGGCAGAGGCTCAGAGTTGCTATATGTCCTTTTCTGCTGTTATTTTTCTTGTTCTCCGAATCTGCAAACAGAAAGAATAAAAGAATTAGTTTTTTTTTTTTAGAGAATACTTACCGTCTCTCCCCGGCAACGGCGCCAAAATTTTGATTGAGGTTTTCCTGTACACAAGAATACAAAATTTTAGATTTAAGAAAAGGTTGTGCAAGGTGCTCAATTTTATCGCTCTAGCAAGTGGCTATGCGGGTCGTGATCCACAGGGAGGGACTAGCGATGGAAGCTTGTTTTGCAAGTTCTCTAAAGTGTTTGAATTAATAGTTGTTAAAGTCAGGTTAGAAAGAAAGTGGTAGATTAAGAAGATGGAGAAACTAGAAGTAATATTTACAATGATATGATATTTACAATGAAGAAGTAGAAGTGTGAAAAAGATTGAGAATTTGGTGATTTACACTAAAAATAAAAGAAAGAAAACTAAAACTAAAGAAAACATACTTACCTCTTCGGCCTGTTTACTTTTGATCCGTTGCAACGACTTACCTTGTCTTTGAAGGCATTCAAGCATGGCGTATAGGATCTTCCCCTTCTCGATCTACACTACGAAAATAAAAGACAAACTATACTAGCAAGAGAAGGTTTGTTCATCACCATAGGCCATCAAGGGCACTTCAATGGCTAAGCAGTCTCGAAGCTATCAGATTCTCTTGGATTGCAAGACATCAGAGGGAAACAAAAACAAAACAAAAATAGAAGAACAAAAATAAACTTTGAGTTGATTCAATTAACAATGGAAGAAAAGTTTTACTTACACCGATGTCACCTCAGTACAAGCTTGATCTCCTTCCTCCATGAAAGTATCCTCTCCTCTCAATTACATAAAGAAAATAAAAATTACAAAAAAGAAAAATAAAAAAACCTAAATTACAATCTAAAAGTTAGCCTAAGAAAAACCCTAGATTTATTTCTGTACTGCACTGGACGCTGGATGCCCCTTCTATGTTACTCTGCAGGGGTATTTATAGGAGATATAGGAAGTAGAGTCCCAGTACAACTCCTCAACGAAAACGCATCGCCAACCGCCTCTGGATTGCCGCGAAAACGGGAAATTTGCCGCGTTTCCGCGGCACTATTGTAGCCAAATGCCACGCGCTTTCTCGCGTGGCATCCTCTGGTCCGTCCATCTTGGTATATCCTGCTAGATTCTGCAAACTGACTCTTTATTTTGAAAATTCAGGATAACTTGGGAAGCAAGTTACCCTAAATTCAAATCTCTTTTAAAACGAATTTTATCTTTGCACTCTCCTCCTTTTATCTTTATCCTTGTCTTGCAAGCATTTAGGGTTGAGTAAAATTCTATCCCTTCCCTCTTCTTTTAGTAATTGCAAATTTTGCACATGGTAATTGCAACTTTGGCACTTGGTAATTGCAACTTTTGCACTTGGGCTTTTTGGGCTTCTGGTCTTCAATTGGGCTTTTATTTCTTTATTTTTTTTATTACTCAAGGCCTGCACACAATAAATAATAAAACATTAGTAATAATGCATAATGAAAAGAATAAATAGGGAAATATGATAGTAAATATAGTGATAAGTATCCACTTTTTACTACCTATCATTCACATATATAGACATCTGGGTAAGACGAGTAATAATAATAAAAGATGCCAACTATGTACTCGTTTGTATATTTTGTCATGTTTGCTTCCATCGGGTTTTACTTCGGATTTTCGGTTTTATGATTATTATATCATAGCTGTTTACATCTTGCTTTGCCACTTGTCTTCTATTCCACCTCCTACTCTTATCTTATCATACAATGAGTATTCCCACTTGATATCACTTGCTGTATGTCTACCTGCTCTTGTATGCTTGTGCTCACGACACCATTTTCAATGCATGTTTATGATACGGATTTGTCGTTATACATGTGTTTATCTATGAACGCCATTTGACATTAGCATCACCACTCGCTGGGGAGTTCTGACTCTCCTGGATCCTCTTGTCCAGGTCTCGGAGCTTGGAGCTTGTGGATTCCAGTTGCTGACCTGAGAGGTGCAGCGATAGCGTGGATCTCCGGCAGACCATCCAGAGCTCTATCCTTCCAGGCCCCCCTGTGCGTCTCTCGAGTTTTCCTTCTGTAAACTCGTAAACGCCTTTTGTACTATTCATACATATACATCTCCCTGTATTCTCGCAATTGTACCCATCAGTGATGTAATATTCTTATAATATTGTGTCACATCTGATGATAACATTATAATTGTACTCATATGTTGGAATGTATAATGCAACAAGTGCTTTCGTACTCTGATTCTTTCTTATACTGATGCTTAGCGTATATACGTGAGGGTATTTCTGACCTACGTATATACGTCGCAGTAACGTCTCCGTACTCGCGGATCGGGGGTTACAGAATGGTATTAGAGCCTAGGCTCTCACATCCTCGGTACATTCAGATGGCAAATTAATGGTAAGAAAATTTACAACTGTGATGCATGAGTCCTGGTTATGCAATCCAACTACAAGTACAGAGTTATCTTTTTCTTTCTTGATTATCCTTTCTTTGATTCCTAATCCCTTCCATCTTTCCACTGTTTTGGTTTTTGTAACCTTTATACCAACTTAAGATATGGATAGACTAGAGAGGTAGTGGCTGGTTATGAATGAAGCTATTATATGATCTCTTCGGCCAATTCTATGAAGCTAGGATATTCTAAGAATTGATCCACGATCGAGTTATCTTTCAGAAGTTGGTATTCAGATTTCTCTACAACTATTCTATATTCTTAGTTATATCTTTCAGAGTGATCGATCCCTGGTATTCAGAATTCTTAACTATCAGTCTTCTTTATTTATGCTCAGCATTATCAGGGTTCTTCTTCATCTTTGGTATTCTGGCTTATTTTCGAAGTGATATTAAGTATGTAGTACAACAGGAATTCTATTACAAAGCAATGATATCGGATCAGTTTTATTTGGCACCGTTCGAAAGATTTATACAACAGAAAGTGCAGAAGACATCTATGTTCCGATCATTGTTCAATCAACTTGGCAGCGTTACCCTTAGTTATTCATATCTTGATTGGTATAATTTTCGTCCTTGTCCTTTTTGTGTTCATTTTACCCCTTATCCAAATTGCGAGGACGCAATTTTTGTAAGGTGGATGGAATGTAACACCCCATTTTCAGAATACGTACTTAGTTACGTATTCAGATTTTTTGATCGTATTTTTTGATTTACTTCCTGTATTTG
This sequence comes from Agave tequilana, assembly GCA_038442645.1. Taxonomy (NCBI): domain Eukaryota; kingdom Viridiplantae; phylum Streptophyta; class Magnoliopsida; order Asparagales; family Asparagaceae; genus Agave; species Agave tequilana. Next base: position 25,453 of record JAVJIF010001431.1, on the reverse strand, counting down.
TTTTGTTTTATGAATTATTGATCATTTTGCCTTGGATCTAGATTCGTGGATTCGGAGTCAGCCCTAGTCTGAGTAGGGGACCGATCCTAGAGTATTACTCGATTTGATCTTTCTGGTTTTCAGATTTGACCGACTTCAGTTTCAAACATCATTTTCGAATATTTTAAATTTTTCATGATTTTCTGGAAATTTTTCGAATTAAATTGTAAATCTTCAAAACTGGTGTGGACTAGTGCCGCTGATCGATTCTCAGATTTTTAATTTACAAATGGAGTTGAATTTCTTGAAACTACTTTCACATTTATCTTTTAAAATCATATTTTCTATTTAAATGCATTTTTAGAGATTTTTCTGTATTTATTGAAATTATACCGGATTTGGTGTCAGCCAGTATCGTTGGTTGATTCCAAGATTTTTAGTTTATAATTGAAATTGAATTTTTAGATTTCGCTTTCACATTGCTTTTTAGAATTGTATTTTCTTCTTTAATGTATTTTCTGAGATTTTTCAGAATTTATCAAAATCTAGCCGACCCGATCTAGACCAGTATCAATGGTGGATTTCAGGATTTTTAATTTGAAAACGGAATTAAATTTCTAAAATCTGATCTCATTAAATAACTTAAAATAATATTATTATATTTTGAGAATTTTTAGAAAGCTTTCGGAATTACATTATTTTTCAGACTTTTCTAAACTTTTTTGTGTTTTCTCAGATACCGGATTTTATCCAGAATTTTACTTTTCTCTTTTTCCCATTTTCTCTGTCCTTTCTCAGACGCGAGGCTCATCAGATATAGATCTGATCTTTAATGCAAAGATTTCCTTTCTATCTTGCATTTAATGCCCTTCCAATCAACTCGAATCAAGTCATCATAACTTTCTCTATCCTCGGCAAACGCGACGTTCGCGTTTTCTCAGACGCGGAGCTCAACTCCGCGTCTGGCTTTGTTGGCCTAGACGCGGAGCTCATCTCCGCGTCTGGTCTTATTTGATCTTATTTAAATGAGCTGCAAGTCTCATTTGTGGAAACGCATGGCAAACTTGTAAATATTCCCATCTCCCTTATATATATACCCCCTTCGTCTTCTCTCCCTTTCTTCTTCATCTTCCAGCCAACCAAGGGCCAACGACAGAAGCAGCAAAATCAGGTCCTTGGCTGCGTTTCTAGGCCATCATCACCACCAACTCCTCCACAATCATTCTCCCCTCCATCTCCTCCTCCATTCCAACAACAACAACCATAACACCAACGTCACCACCATCTTCTTCTTCTTTCTTCCATCAAAACAACCCACTTCCACCACCATCTTCTCCACTATCTCCACCACCACCTACACCACTTCGGCCACCAACAACCACATCATCCTCTCCTACTCGGCGTGCTCTTTTCAATGGGCTACTTCAAAGCCATGTTTAAAAAACCCCAAAATTTCAAAATGAACTAGACTTGCACAACCCTTGGCTTGGGCTTGGCACTTTGGCAGCCCATCTCCGGCGCCCTCTGGCCGCCGCCGCCGACCGCTGGCTGGGCCATGGCCGGCCTTCCTCCCCCCTTCCCTTCTTCTTTCTTTCTTTCCTTTCCTTACTTTCTTTTCTTCCCTTCTTTCTTGCTTTCTTCTTCTTTTTCCTTTTTTTCTTTTTCCATTCTTTCTTTCTCTATACCCGGTAATTCATATCCCTCCTTCCCTGTGCCTCTCTTATCTCCCTGTCTCTCTCTTTCTCTTATGTTAATTGCTAGACGCGGAGCTCCCCCCTGCGTCCCAGCAATTCTTTAACGCGATCTTCGCGTTCTTGATATCTGTATAATACGACATTCGCGTTCTTGTATCAATGCAATGCGGAGCTCACGTCCGCGTTCGCGTTCTTCCCGTATCCTAGCTTAAATGCGGGTCTCGAACCCCACGTTTATGGCATCTGCGTAACGCGACCCCCGCGTCTTCATTCTCTCTCTTTCTGGTTCATTCTCTCTCCTCCTCTATTTAATATAATTTTTATTATATTGAGCGCATTTTCATGTTGGTTACCTGGATTACAGAGATCGGGAATTTCATGGTGCTTTTCAAAGATTTAGGCGAGTGTTCTCTCTTTCCTATTGGATTTCTTCGCTTCGTCGGATCGACTTGTATTTGCATTATGTATTTGTATATGTATTCAAGTTTTGCATTGGAATGTGCTCCTGTATTTGTAAGAGACCGAGAGCCCAACTATATATGTATATACCTGTGAAAAATGCTTGTAACAGTATAGATAATATTTCTTATGTGTACTGTTTGGAACTAACACCTTCTGCAGGTACCCTTGCCTTCGGGCCTAACCTCCGGGTTTAACCTCTCTAAGGTTTTAAAGTCCTATGGACTTCTCTATGCTACGCCTGGTAGGCGGACCTAGCGCCAACACTACCGCTTACTCTGTTCAAGCGTAGTCACCCCGCGAGCATGGCTTCGCCATGAGCAGAAGTATGGCGTTCATACGTTTGCTGCGACATGTGTGTCTAGCTACGCTGTGAGCAGTAACCTCGCTGAGCATGATAACATTTAGTATTGTACATTAGCTTCGCTCTAGCCCCGCTGAGCTCCACTTGGATGTTTGCTTGCTTGCTAAATTATTTACCTACCAGTTTATCGATTCTTCTATTAATGGTTGTGAAGAGTTTGAAATCTTACTTATACTGTTTTTCCTAAAACTGCATGGTTTTTTGGTATTCGTACCAATCTTGTATATCATACTATTTTCCTGTATCGCTTGAGGTGATTACATATACTATGTTGTCTCTTGTAGCCTGCCTAATATCACCCTCATGTCATGTTATCACCTGACACCCGACATGCTACTACTTGACACTTGCTCCTTATTATAACATGACTTATCACCTACCTCCTGTCATATTAATACTTGACCTGTGATTATCACATTTACGGGAATCATGTAACTGTTATCCTGTATCATATACAATGACTTGTTATCCTGTATTATATATATACAGTGACCTGAATCTATAGTACTCATGTAATCTTGAATTCCTGATCATGTCTTGCACCTGCTATTCCCGTAAATTGATAATTACATAATAAATCATAAAATGGAGCAACTTACATCGGGTCGGGGGAAACTTACGGCTATCAATATATGTTCGTGTTTACATTAGTACTAGGTATGTTGTGCCATTTAAACTTCAGGTCTGACCCGAGGGCCTCCAGGCGACCGAAGGGAATGCTGGCTCCCTCCTTTCTGCTACTATCTTGATAAGGGCATCTATAAGACCCTTATGTATGCCTTACGGCCGGTTCTGAACACCAGTAATGGAACGTCCTGGACCGTGGTGCCGGGTATGCACGGGACCCACTGTAAACATTGTTCGTTGATACCCCGTTAATTTCCAATAACAACCTTGTTTTACTCAGATGTGGATATATGTGTGCTGGGACGCAAGTTCACATATCTAGACATCTGAGTAAGACGAGTAATAATAATAAAAGATGCCAACTATGTACTCATTTGTATATTTAGCCATGTTTGCTTCCGTCGGGTTTTACTTCGGATTTCAGGTTTTATGATTATAATATCATAGCTGTTTACATCCTATTTTGCCACTTGTGTTCTATTCCACCAGTCTCCTGCTCTTATCTTATCATACCATGAGTATTCCTACTTGATATCACTTACTGTTATCTACCTGCTCCTGTATGCCTGTGCTCACGACACGATTTTCAATGCATGTTTATGATTCGGATTTATTGATACACGTGTGCTTATCTATGCATGCCATTTGACATTAGCTTCATCACTCGCTGGGAAGTTCTGACTCTCCTGGATCCTCATGTCCAGGTCTCGGAGGTTGGAGCTTGTGGATTCCAGTTACTGACCTGAGAGGTGCAGCGGTAGCGTGGATCTCCTGCAGACCATCCAGAGCCCTATCCTTCCAGGCCCCCCTGTGCGTAGTTACTTCATGTTCTTACACCACTGCTATATAGCCTCACCGGTCTACATGCATTGATTGTCTATATATTCCTGTTGCATGGATCCTGGTTAATAGTGTTGCTACATGGATATTCCTGTATTCTTGTTATATAATTGTTTCTCATTACTCATATTGATATTCCCGTTACTAGATACATGAGTTATTGATATGCGATGTGTGGAATCCCACATCTATATTTTCCCGTTTCACGTTTCCCGTTATCATGTTTTATGCTATCAACAGAGCTCATGTCCTGTTATCATGTTACATGTACCATGCACTGTACTTGTTCTTGCTACGCAATGTACTTTAAATATAATAAAGATAACTTGGGGATGGGGGAGACTTGACGGTTGATTAGATTTTATCGGGTGGATGTACTGAATCCATATTTATCCCACTGCAGGGGATGGTAGTGCTGCCTACCGATTGTATATAGCTCTATGAGCTCCCGTTTTCGTTTCCTGTTCCCCTCTTAGCGGAGGGCCCTGGTCTCAGCAGCCAGGGGTCTGTTTAAGGTCGTGATTTCGGGTATGCACGGGATACACCTACCCGATAAAAGCTCCTTGACCATTGAATTTTCAATTAACATAATAAAATGGTATAAACAATAGTGACGTTGGGAATGCTTGTTATTGGTCACTCTCTCGTTTGGATAATGGTACCCGTAGGCCATGTTCGGATAGGTTCGTCCGAAGTGCGGGCTCCGGTATGAACTGCCAATGGTATGGGACACTGAAGGAGATTGATTAAAATACTAGGCGGTACTGATTGTTATTATTGTATAAATCATATGACATGCTCGACACATGTATATTATTGTCTCTTTATACTTGTTACACTTCCTGATATTTATTACACTTCATGTAGTAACACACTATTCACGCATATGTATACTCTGCATTGCATATATTCTGCTTTATATATACCTTACAGATATCATTCCTGTATATGCATAACACCGTAGTATGGTTATGTTGCATACTACACATCCTCATGTTCATTTCCATCACGTCACTACTATACAATAATATTTATTATATAAAATGGGATACCACTGTAGACATGACCAGATGATAACATGCTGGGTAGTGATGGTATTAAAATATGACATTTTTATATTCTACTGCTTCTTAAATTCCTATTATATGGTATCACTGATACATAAACATGTATTATATATTATTATCGTGCCTGTATTACTATAGTATATATCACTGCCTCCTTCATTTTATCACTCATTAGGTCGCTTTCTGACGACCATGGGTTTGCGTGCCCAGGTTGTTGATTTAAGATGTCGCTGTACTAGATATTTTCCAAGATTCTTTTGAGACCGTCACCCTTTTCATTCATAGGTATATTTGTAATTTACTTCTGTTATCTTATTTATCCCTGTTTGAAATTACACCTAGAGGGAGGGTGAATAGGTGTAAAGCTAATCAAATCAATATTCAATGCAAAATAAAAAATGAGATGATGCAAACGATCACTCAAAGTAAGATTAGAAGCCGTATACCCCGTGAAAGGCTCTGAACTTCTTCCTCGTAATTTCTCTATATAAGAGTTTGAGGTGCTCATTGCAATCTTATTGTAAGAGTATAAATCGACAATGAATGAATGAATATAAAGTAGATAAGATGACAAGCAAATCAATCGCAAACAAAGAGATTTGTTTCGAGGTTTAAGCCACCGCTCTATGTCCCCGCCTTTACCACCGTGAAGAATTTCCAATCCACTAGAACTTTTCACCAAAGGAATTATAACCACTATAGAGTACACAACTTCCCAACACACTCCTCTAGTCCGGAGCTAGCGTAGCAACAATACAATAAGCACTGAGTGATCAAAAGACCACAAACTCTCTCTTGAAAACACTTCTTTACAAAACCCTAGAGAATAATATATAAGATTGAACCTCAAGGTTTTGTAAGTGAAATTTAAAAATATAAGAGAGATTTTAAGAACCAAAACTTGAAGAGAATTTCAGAGAATAAAAGCATAAAAACTGAAACAAAAACTTTTTCTCAAGAAAGCACAAAACTTTGAATCTTTCAAATTGTTGTTGCAATGAACTCAACCCTACCCCTTTATATAGGTTTTTGAAGAGCAAACTTAGAATAGTCTTACCAACATAAAAAAGGAATAAATTAACCCTCAAAATCAGCTATCCACGTTTTGAATTTAAACATATTTTAAAACAATTAAAACAAAACAATCAGAATTGCCAATCTGGCATACTGGCGGTCGACCGACAGATTCAAAAAATCTGACCGTTAGCCCTCGGTCGACTGGGTCGATCGACCATGACAAATAGAGACCAAAGTGCTTATAGATGGTCGACCGCCCGATCGACCGCTAGAGGGGACCGGTCGACCGGGAACGTGCACTTCCCCAATTGTCAGAACTCCGGTCGACCGTGCGGTCGACCGTTCTGGCCCGTATTAGGCACGGTCGACCGCCCGGTCGACCGGTCTAGGCCAAAACAGATTTTGAAAACTCTTTTTGAAGATATATAAAATTTTGAAATATTTTTGTTTGGATTTTAGGAGATAGAAAACATGATTATCCATGAGATACAAGTTCTAAACATTGATAGAAATATTTAGAAAAATATAGAACAAGTATCAAAATCAAACATGTTAAAAATCATTCTTTTGAAAACATGCATTTTATGTGTGTGTGTTTTTTAGCTTCAAACGTATATACTAATCTTTAACAAACTGAACTAAACATAAACCGAAGTCTTCTTGTCGATCCTCATCTTCAAGACGAGCCGATCCAAACACGATCCAATGAGCTAGACTCCAACCGAGTGCTAGATGTGATCTTGATGCGCAAGCTCTTGAATTAACACGTGTAAGCTCCAAAAATACTTTTGTTGAAGCTACACACCGACTAAGATCTTGATAGATAACTAAAACTAAATAAGCATAAGATCATTAGCACACTATAACTACATGAGTTAATCATCATCAAAACTAGAGTGATGGGTCTTTGGGCCAGCACCGTTTTCATGTCTCTCATGATCACTGACCCCTTTTGCAGGTATTATTGTACTTATTTCAGAATTATTGTAAATATTATAGTTATTCCCTATACTGAGGCTTAGTGTACGTACGTGAGGGTATCTCCACCCTGCGTATGTACGTCACCATAACGTTCCCGTACCAGCAGGATCGGGGTGTTATATAGTGGTATCAGAGACTAGGTTCACACCTGGTGTGGGTAACCACCTAGGTCAATGCTCGGGCTCTTACCAACAGTACAATCAGATTCAAATTAGAACTCATCTGTATCTGAATTTAGGGATTCCAGCTATGAGTACATGAATGCCATTTCATTGAAAATTCATTCCGCGATGCTTTTCTATTCCCTCATTTCAGTTATCCATTAGAATATTCTGATTTTCTTCTTGCTTTTTCTTTATCCTATGGATTCCAATTCTCTATCTTTCACTCACGACACCAATTCTCCACCCCGAGTTCATTATAGATATTAGAGTGCACAGCGGAAGCATTGTAGGATAGTAACATTTAGGCTTTGGGGCTGTAAAGATTGTTCTCATACATGAATTGAAATTTCGAGGATGAAATTTTTTGTAAGGTGAGGAGAAATGTAACCCCCTGATCTCTGATGTGCGTATCACAATATCAATACTCGATACGATGTACCAAATTAATTTAACCCTTCTGGTAATCAGATTGAGTCAGTTTCAGTTTCAGATATTATTTTCCAATATCTTAGATTTTTCAGAATTTTTTGGAATTTTTTTAGATTATTTTGAAAAATTTCGGTAGTTGGTGTCGACCGATACCGGTAATCGTCTCTACTATTTTTAATTCACAAATAGAGTTGAATTTTTAGAATCTTTTTTTACCTTATGTCCTAGAATCGTATTATCTATTTTATGATACTTTTGGAGATTTTTCTGAATTATTCAAAATTCGGGCCGAACCGGTGCCGCCTAGTATCAGCGATACATTCCAGGATTTTTAACTTGCAAACCAGACCAAATTTCTAGAATCTGATTTCATATTCCTCCTCCGTACAATATTTTCTTTTTCACAGAATTTTTTGGGAACCGTTCAGAACTAACCAAATTTTTACCGAATAAAATAATTATTAATTAAATAATCTTAAATTCCTTTTTCTATTTCTTTTTCTTCTTTCTTCTTCTCCACACTTCTCCACCGCCTCTCCCCACTGACTTACCCATCCCCACCGCCATACCACCACCTCAACTCTCCTCTTTCCTATTAAAATCACTCTCACTCTCTCTATCTCTCAATTTCCTCTCCCTCTCTAATTCTCCCCTTCCCTCTCAAACTCTCTCTCTTTCCTCTCTCTCTCACTGTCTCTCTCCCCCTCTCCCTCTATCTGTTCCAGGCCAGGGGGCCTGTCCCGCGCTTGCGGCCAGGCAGCTGGTGGCCGGTGCGCCACCGCGCCCCCCTCCGTCGGGTGCCACCTGGCCGGCCACCAGGCCGCCCATGGTTCCCCCTCTCCCATTTGCTTTCTTCTTTTCGTCCTTCCCTCATCATCTTCTTCTGCTGCTTCTTCTTCTTCCAAATCTTATTCTTCTCTCTCTCTCCCCCTATCTTCATCTCTCTCTCGTGTATGCGCCAGCCAAGACCGCTGCTGGCGTTGCTGCTGTGGCCGCCATAGCGGCGCAGGCTGCGCGGCGTGCTCCCTCTCTCCCCTCGTTCAGTCTCTCTCTCTCTCTCTCACTCACTCTCTCTCTAATTGGATATGAACCCAATAAACCATTAAACCCCAAACCCGTTAAACATATATCCAAACCCATTACCCTATAATCCACATCACACAATAACCATTATACTCAAGTTATGGGTTTGGGTATTGGATCCAAACCCGACCCACTATCAGCCCAAATCCGTACCTTATATGGATAAAGGTAAAACTACAGAAAACCCCTTAATAATTTATAATATTTGCACTCGAAATATCTTTATTACATATTTAACTCATTTCTATTACTTTAGCGTTCGGGCAATATCTGGAGCCTCCAGAGTCCGATTTGGACGATCCTTGAACCGTTGCGATCGTGAGAAAGAGAGCTACCTTCTCATGTCTAGTTTGTGAGTGTTTTTTGTTTATAAATTATATTTTATCATGATCGCTTGCCTTATTTAATAAATCGTGATTATCGGTAAATCATTATGAATATTATTTAATACATAAATATGCATGATATGTTTGAAAATAGAAACTTATATAAACTTCATTGATGATATCAAACAGAACTATAATAATGTAACCACTGCTGATATCAGCTGATGTATTGCACCCTAATACTATCACCGTTACCGCATAACTGATACACCAGACACAGCATTTCATGTTCATCTATCACAATTCACAGATATTGTTACATGTCCACTGACACAAAGATACATTAACACAATATACACTATCACTGTAACATAGATATGTGATACCGCTATTTCATGTTGTTCCATGTACATATCTCACAATTACATAGATACTGAGAATCACGATATTACTAACTGCAAGTTCGTGAGTCACTGATACACTGATATGCTATTACACTGGATACTGCTACATGGATACTCTGTGCACAGTTACTTCATGTTCTTACACCACTGTTATATAGCCTCACCGGTCTACATGCATTGATTGTCTATGTATTCCTGTTGCATGGATCCTGATTTATAGTGTTGCTACATGGATATTCTTGTATTCCTGTTACATGATTGTTTCTCGTTACTGATATTGGTATTCCTGTTACTGGATACGTGAGCTGTTGATATGCGATGTATGGAATCTAACATCTATTGTTTCCCGTTTTCCGTTATCATGTTTTGTGCTTTCAACAGAGCTCATATCCTGTTATCATGTTACATGTACCATGCACTGTACTTGTTCTTGCTACGCAGTGTACTTTAAATATAATAAAGATAACTGGGGATAAGGGAGACTTGACGATTAATTAGATCTTATCGGTTGGATGTATTGGATCCATATTTATTCCACTGCAGGAGATGGTAGTGCTGCCTACCGATTGTATATAGCTCCATGAGCTCCCGTTTCCCGTTTTCCGCTCCTCTCTTAGCGGAGGGCCTGGTCTTAGCAGACAGGGGTCTGTTTAAGACTGTGATCCTGGGTATGCACAGGATACACCTACCCGATAAGAGCTCCTTGACCAATTGGTTTCCAATTAATATAATAAAATAGTATAAACAATAGTGACGTCGGGAATGCTTGTTATTTGGTCACTCTCTCATTTGGATAATGGTACCCGTAGGCCATGTTCGAATCGGTTCGTCCGGAGTGCGGGCTCCGGTATGAACTGCCAGTGGTATGGGACACTGGAGGAGATTGATTAAAATACCAAGCGGTACTGATTGTTATTATTGTATAAATCACATGACATGCTCGACACATGTATATTATTGTCTCTTATACTTGTTACACTTCCTGATATTTGTTACACTCCATATAGTAACACACTATTCACGTATACGTATATTCTGCATTGCATATATTCTACTTTATGCATACCTTGCAGACATCATTCCTGTATATGGATAACACTGTAGTATGGTTATGTTGCATACTGCACATCCGCATGTTCATTTTCATCACGTCACCACTATACAATAATATTTATTATATAAAATTAGATACCACTGTAGACATGACCCGATGATAACATGCTAGGTAGTGATGATATTAAAATATGACATTTTATATTTCTACTGCTTCTTAAATTTCGATTATATGGTATCACTGATACATAAAATGTATTATATATTATTATCGTGCCTGTATTACTATAGTATATATTACTGCCTCCTTCATTTTACCACTCATTAGGTCGCTTTCTGACGACCCTGAATTTGCATGCCCATGTTGGAGATCTGAGATGTCGTTGTACCAGATATTTTCTGAGATTCTTTTGAGACCGTCACCCTTTTTCATTCATAGTTATATTTGTGATTTGTTTCTGTTATCTTATTTATCTCCATTTTCATATCTCTCATGATCACTGATCCCTTTTGCAGGTATTTTTGTACTTATTTCATGATAGAATTATTGTAAATATTGTAGTTATTCCCTATACTGAGGGTTAGCGTGCGTACATGAGGGTATCTCCACCTTGAGTATGTATGTCGTCATAACGTCCCCGTACCTGCGGGATCGGGGTGTTACATGTATAATGCACCACGTGCTTCCGTACTCTGATTCTTTCTTGTACTGATGCTTAGCATATATACATGAGGGTATTTTTGACCTGCGTATATACGTCGCAGTAACGTCTCCGTACCCGCGGGATCGGGGCTCACACTCTGAAAGTAAACCATAATATCATAGATAAAGAAAACCCGATAAAACTGATCGTGGATATACAATAAAGAACAACTGATAATAATGAGTTCTGAATACTGGGCATCGATTACTCTGAACTGTATACCCTAGAATTTATAAGAACTGTTCTCGGGAGGATAATTCGACTGTAGATTAAACACTTCGAGAATACTCAAGTCCTGCAAGATTGGGCAAATAGATCGTCAATAAAGATTATGATACATTGGTCAATATGCAGCGAGAAAACCAGACTAGAGCACTAAATGCTAATGGAAGTAGCCACAAGCGTAGTCAGAACCAGGTGGGGCCATTGAGTAACACAGCTTCAGACACTAAGCATTAGGGTGAGGCATAGCTAACGCGCTGCAAGATTCGCACTTGGCGAAGCTCATGTGGTGAAGTCGGCGCGTAATACAGCGTTAAATGCTAAGCATCAAGGTGCAGCAAAGCCCACGTCTAGTTTAGCTCGCGTGGCTAGTACACGACTCTATCTTGGCGAGGTTAACGAGGTCCGCGGTTCATTAATTCTATAAAGACTATTGGACATTGTGTTTGAACTCAGTGAAGTTGATAGAAGAGCTTATAATCGTTACTGGAATAATATAGAAATACCATAGCTCTGTCTGACTGACATTTCTGAATCCAGAAGAATGTTTCGTACCGATACTCCCTATGTAGTGATATCGTCCATCTGATTAAATAAGTGATGACTACCCAACTCTCTGTACTAATCCATGGTGCATCTATGCATATAAGATTAGAATGCGAAGCCGAAGAACGGTCCGGCATCAGATAACATGATGCATTAGAATCAAAGAATACAAGAATAGGGTGAGCGAGAACCACATCTGCTCTGCTGTTACCATACTAGTATACCCATATCTTAAGTTGGTATAAAGGCTATGAAAAATCAGAATAGTGAAAAATGAAAGGGAATTAAGAATCGAAGGAAGAACAATCAAGAAGAAATAGATAATTATGCATTTGTAGTTGGATTGTATAATCAGGACTCATGCATTCCAGTTAAAATTTTTTTTACCATTAATTTGCCGACGGGTTGTACTGAGGAGGTAAGATCCTAGGCTCTGATATCACCCTATAACGCCCCGATCTCGCGGGTACAGAGACGTTAGTGTGACGTATATACGCAGGTCGGAAATACCCTCACGTATATACGCTAAGTATCAGTACAGGCAAGAATCAGAGTTCAAAAATACGTGGTGCATTATACATTCCAACATATGAGTACAATTATAAAGTTATCACCATATGTGACACAATATTACAAGAATATTACATCACCGATAGGGACAATTGTGAAATACAAAGAGTTATATAATTATGAACTGTACAAAAGGCATTCATAAGTCACAAAGGAAAAACTCGAGAGCCGAGAAGGGGGTCTGGAAGGATGAAACCTCAAATGGTCTGTCGATGATCCAGGCCACCGTTGCACTACTCTGATCAGCAACTGGGAGAACCCACAAGCTCCAAGCTCCGAGATCTAGACATAAGGATTCAGAGGAGTCAGAACTCCCCAACGAGTTGTGTGGTGGATACCAAGTGGCGTGCAGGGATAAGCACACGTGTATCGATAAATCCGAATCAAAAGAGTATGTATTGAAAACCGTGTCGTGAGTACATGCATATAAGAACAGAAAAGAAACATCAAATAATGAGATGCATAGAAGTGACAAAACCAATTGTACGGGCTTAGTAGATAGATTCATGAGATTGATACCTTGAGGGAATCCAAACAAAAAAAACCCTTATTTACATACCATATACCTCATGTCTTCATCGACTGAGTACGCACAACCTGAGCTGTCCATAATAACAACTTAAAGAGAACAGTGTGAATCATCAAGAGATTATACGGTAACTAAGTACCCGTATAAATCAATGAATAAGCAAGTCAGGAGGTAGAGTACAGTAATACAGGTGTAATATCATGCAAGCAACATGCTGTATTCAATATGGTAATAGCAGGAGATCAGTGAAGTAGTATACATGCGGTAAAGTCAGGAATATATATAATATAATAACAATAGTAGTAAAATCAAAAATCTGAATAAAAATCTGATGAAAGCAAATACGGGAAAACTAGCAGGACAACCCAGATTACGACTTCATGAAATAAGTATGTCGAAGGAATAATCCAAATAAGGAAACCCTCATCTATATACTATATAACTCACTTCACTGTAATCTGAGTATATACAACGTGATTTGTAAAACCGAACAACAAATTGTTAATCAACATCTTATTATTATTACTCGTCTGATCCATATATCTAAGTATGTGTTCATGCGTACGGTCTATCCCACATACCTCCATATAAGAGTAAGTAGAGGTTGTTATTAGAAACTGATGATAAAATAATGGGTTATGTTTATAGTGGGTCCTGTACGTACCCAGGACTACGGCCTATTATGTTCCATTGCTGATACGGAACCTACCGCAAGGCAAACATGTGCTTATTTATATGCCCTGCATGAAGTTAGTAATTGGGGTGGCAGCATACCCCGTGGAACACCTGAAGGCCCACAGGTGAACCAAAATTTTAGTTACACAACATGCCTAATACCACGGTAAACATATTCACCTCTTGAAAATCATAAGTTTCCCCTTACCCAATAAAAGTTGTCCTTTTTATAGTTTATTAGATAATTATCAAAGTGCGGTAATGAGCAGGAGCATGACAGTTATATTATGTGAACATGTTATACTGGACTATACCAATATATGCCAGGATATTAGGTCATCAATTCCGTATTGTGATAATTATAAGAGTTAAGTATCAGGCGTGTCAAGTGATAATAGGCAGGCGTAACAGGCAGGTATCAGGCAATAACAGTCAGGTGAAAGCTTGTCAAGCGATAATACAACAGATATCATCTGTTAAAATAATACAAAATAGGAAAACGGTACCTATACAGAAGATCGGTACAAACACCGAAAAATAATTCAGTTTTGAAAAACAGTTTAAGTAAAGATATCAAACTCTTCACAACCATCAAGGAAAGAAAATAGTTAGATTATCAAGCAGGCAAGTAAGCGAACATCCAAGCGGACCTAAGCGGGGCTGGAGCGAAGCAAATGAATGACACTAGATGCTATCACGCTTGGCGTGGTTAACGCTCGCAGCACAACTAAACGCATGTGTCGCAGTATGTGTATAAACGCCATACTACCGCTCACGGCATTGCCGTGCTCACGGGGCAACTACTCTCGAAAAGTGCTGACGCTAGGTCCACCTACCATGCGTAGCATATAGAAAGTCCAGAGGACTTTTAAAACCTCAGAGAGGTTAAACCTGGAGGTTATAGTATAGAACCATAAAGTGGTTAAGCCCAGAGACTGAATAAATACCTACAAGAGATGTTAGTTCCAAACAGTACTATTTTCTATTAATTTTGCAAAAGGAAAAACTTACAAAAAGTTGGAGGAGCGAAATTACAAGTACTTCTTTAAAGAAAGCAAGAATACAAGTAGATCTCCTCTGAGATTTCTGGGGAAGTGTGCCAGAAGGAGTCTGATCAGCGCACGATCACTTTGTTTCTTTGACGATGCAATCACTCAGATATGCAAGCCTTCTTGATAGATTTTCCTTCTCGCCTGGTGTAACCCCTGATCCTGATGTACGTATTACAGTATCAGTACTCGATACGGCGTACAAAATAGATTTGACCTTCCTGATAGTCAGATTGAGCTAACTTCAGTTTTAGATATTATTTTCTAATATTTTAGATTTTTCACGATTTTCTGAAATTTTTCTGAATTATTTTGAGAAATCTCCGTAGTCGATGTCGACCGATACCGGTTCTCAGCTCTATGATTTTAATTCACAAACAGAGTAGAATTTTAAGAATCTACTTTCACCTTGTGTCTTAAAATCATATTTTCTATGTTATGGTATTTTTGGAGATTTTTTGAAATTTATCAAAAATCCGGGCAAGCCGGTGTCGGCCAGTACCGGCGAAACCTTCTAGGATTTTTACTTTGCAAATCAGACTGAATTTCTTCAAACCGTTTTCATATTAGGTCTTAGGATAATATTCTCTATTTTATGTAA
The DNA here is from genome assembly GCA_038442645.1 of Agave tequilana. NCBI lineage: Eukaryota > Viridiplantae > Streptophyta > Magnoliopsida > Asparagales > Asparagaceae > Agave > Agave tequilana. The sequence continues at coordinate 10,070 of JAVJIF010001431.1, read as the reverse complement.
TTTTTTGAACTGTTTTGTACTAGTCAAAATTTGACTCTATTAAAATAATATAAAAAATCATTTTCTATTTTTTTCTTTTCTTTTCTTCTCCACCGCCTTTCTTCTCAAGCGCCCTTTCTCTCTCTTTCTTTTCCTTTTAAGTCAGTCTAACCCAAAACCCCCACCGCCTTATTTCTCTCTCTCTCCCTCTCTTTAATATACTCTCTCTCTCTCACTCAGGCATACCTCACTCAGGCATATCTCTCTCTCTCTCTATCACTCAGGCATATCTCTCTCTTGCTCAGGTATACCTCTATCTCTCTCTCTCTCTCTGTTCCATGGGGGCACCGCGACCGGCGTGCCGCTGGTGGCCGGCGCCCCCGGCCAGGAGCCACCGCGCCTTCCCCCCACCGGGCGCCACCCCTTCCTTCTTCTTTTTATCCTTTTTTTCTTCTTTTCTTCTTCTTCTTCTTCTTCCTTTTCTTTTCTTCTCCTTCTTCTTCCTCTTCTTCTCCTCCTCCTCCTCCTCCTCCTCCTCCTCCTCTCTCTTTCTCTCTCTCCCTCTCTCTCTCACTGACCACCGCCGGCGGCTAGACTCGTCGCCGACCGGACTCCCTCGCCGCCAGCCAGCTGAGCTGGCCGGCCGGCCCGCAGAGGAGCGGCAGCAGTGACTGCTACCGCTGCTGCTGTCTTTGATTGGGTTCGGGTTTACACCCGAACCCATTAGTCATTTGGGTAGACTTTGAAACCAATTAACAACCCGATAACCCGTTTATTTAAGTTATGGGTTTGGGTTATCAGATCCAAACTGACCCGTTAACCCGTCTACCCGCATCCAAAACGTATAATGGTAAAATTTTAGAAAACCCCTATTAAACATTTGCATTTTTAACATCTTTATTACATATTTATATATTTTCTTGATTTTAGTGTTCAGGCTATAACTGGAGCATCTGGAGTTCGATTTGGACGATTTTGGAACCGTTGCGATCATGGAAAAGAGAGCTACCTTCTCATGCCCAATTTGTGAGTGTTTTCTTTTATAAATTATATTTTATCATGTTTAGTGAATTTGATTGATTGCCTATGTAATAAATCTTGACTGTCGAGAAATCATTATAATTATTGTTTAATAGAATGTAATTGTTGGTAAATCCCTGTAATTAAAACATAATAATAGATAACATATTCATACATATTCTTGTACTTATTTAATGCTGGAACTCTTGTATATATAGAGGCTATTTCCTGTACTGAGGCTTAGCATACGTACGTGAGGGTATCTCCGCCCTGCGTATGTACGTCACCATAACGTCCCCGTACCTGAAGAATCGGGGCGTTACACCTGGTTCCAGAAATCTTCGAAGATAAGGCGTATTGGAATCTTGAATCAAAAAGAGAGCCGAATCTCTGAAGTTTTGGAAGTGGAAAGCCTTGATGAGAGAAGAATTCAGCTGCTGCTCGCTGCTTGCTCTCTATGCCGCGCCCCCTTTCTCTCTCTCCTCTCCCTTTGTCGCCTGGCCCTGGTGGGCTATTTATAGGGAAAAAATAGGGATGTAACCCTAAAAATTAGCAAACAAATTGAGTCAATCTAATTTTGCTTTGAAAAATAGCCTTACTGCGAGGCTAGAAACAACTTCTACGAAGGTAGGAACAGCGTATAATGCTAGTCCCTTGATCCGCTCCGCTAAATGAGGGATACTCCCTTGATCCTCTCCAGCTAATTGAGAGATCTCCCCTGATCTTCTCAACTGATTGAGGGAGTCAAGAGATCATGGTAAATAACTGTCAAATTTGATTTCGATCACAATGATCTCACTTGAGATTTGATTGGTCAAAGATGACCATAAAAGACCCGCAGCGGGGCTAGTCTAATAAGCTCGTAGTGGAGCTAAGAGAAGCCTCTGGCGAAGCTGGAAGTAAGCTCTCAGCGAAAATACAAGTTGGCCTTTTTGCGTGGCTTCGGAAAGCGTCAATCGAAGATGTCAGCCAGCTCTCTACGGAGTTATGAAAAACTCCAGGGCGAAGGTATAAGTTAGCTCATGGCGGAGCTATGATGGAATTCTTGTGGAGCTAAGCAAACTTAACCTCTCGTGCGATTGCTTATCCCTTGGGCTCATGTGAGACTAAGTATTGAGCTAACTTAGTGTCTTTAGACCTGCTCAGGTCTTTTTAAAGGCAATCTTGGCTTACTGTCTGCTTCACTGGATCAGTAGGGTCCAAGTCGCTGATTCGTCCTTTTGGGATGGGGGAAAACTGGTCATCAGCTTGTCTTTTGTAAATGTCAACAAGTTAGACCTTGTTCAAACTAGTTGAGAGTCTTGTCTTTTTTAGAGTGTCAACAAGTACGCATATAGAATATTGTCTACACTATTACAAGTATACTTTCCATCAATACAAATACAATACACTACCAATACGTTACAAATTTATGGAATTACTGGTACAAATACATACCCATCAATACAATAGTTTGACAATTACACGAATACGAATCAACCCGACGAAGTGGGAAAACCCAGAAAGAAAGCGAGAACACTCGCTTAAATACGGAAAACGCCGTGAAATCCCCGATCTACAGAACCTCAAGTAACCAACGCCAACGCGTGAACGTGTTTAATTTATAAATAAAGAAGAGAGAGAGGAAACACGAAGGTGGCCGGATGCGAGGGTCGTGAATGCAAGGTTCGCGTCACACGGATATCGCAAACGCGGGGGTTGAGATCCGTGTTTAGCCACGACACTAGAAGAACGTGGAAGCGGGCATCAGCTCCGTGTCACGTTGATACTAGATCGCGAGGATCGTGTTATAAAAGTTCCTGGACGCGGAGGTGAGCTCCTCGTCCAGCAGAAGGGGAGAGAGAGCTAGGGAGAGTGTTAAACAGAGAGAGAGATAGGTAGGCAGAGAGTGAGAGTTAGTGAGAGAATAAGAGTGAGAGTGAAAGAGGGATTGAGAGAGAATGAGAGAGAGTGTGTGTGAGTGACTGAGTGCAAAATAGAGAACAGAGAGAAAGAAAAGAAGAAAGAAGGAAAGAAAAGAAAGAAAGGAAGGAAGGAAGAAAGAAAGAAAGAAAGAAGGGAACATGAAAAAGAAAGAGAAGAAGGGGGAGATGGCCGGCTGGCCTGGGGCGGCCAGGCGGCGGCGCCAGCGGCCAGGGTGGTCGATGGCCAGGTCCAAGGAGGGGCGGCAGCCCGGGCCCAAGAGGAGAGGGAGAGAGATTGATGGTTGGGTGCAAAAGTAGTTCAAATTGAAATTTTTGGAGTTGTCGAAAGGGGGCCACGAAGAGCGAAGCTATAGCTTGTTGGAAAGAGCACTCCAAGGAGAGAAAGATGACGTGGTTGCTGGTGACCGAGATGGTGTAGGTGATGATGTAAATGGTGGAGAAATTGATGGTTATGGATTGTTTTGATGAAGAAAAAAAAGAAGTTGAGGGTGGTGGGTTTTGGAGTAAGGAAAGAAGGAGAGGAGTTGGGGAGGTTGTGGTGGTGGTTGCCGGCCAAGTTCGCCGGTCAAGGGGAGAGGCACGGCTGGGTTGCTGCCGCTGGCGCTGCCGTTTGATGGGTGAAGAAGAGGAAAAAAAAAAGATGAAAGAGAGAGAAAAAGGGATTGGTGTAATATATATACACATATATAAAGGGGTGGGGTTATTACCATCAATACCCTCACCACTCAAACTGGCCCGCGTCTCATAATAATGAGATCCGCATCTGTCTTGATTAGAGCGCGACGCGAGGCTCAAGTTCGCGTCTCAGATGCTGGGGCCTTCACGTTTGCAAAGGAGAGAGAAATAGTGGAGTGATCCGAGTGATTTAAATTGACTGAGAAGGAAATTAAATGCAAGAGAGAAAGAGAATCTTTGTGCCTCAAAACTAGACCCGTGTCACGTTGAGTTGAGCTTAGACGCGAGTCTGAGGTCCATGTCTGGGTACGTGTTGTATACTCGTCATAAATGAGGAAAGAGAAAAGTAGTTGGGATAATTTTTGAGTGGCTGAGAAATTTGAGGGAGGAAATTTAAGGAAAAAGAAAGAAAAAGAAAATAAGGGGATTTATGAGTGGATGAGGAAAATTGAAAAATAGAGAATAAAAAGAAAAATAACTGGATAAAATTCTGGAATCTGGGAAAAAACTGAAACATCGAAAAAGCCTGAAAATAAAGTAACTCGAATGATTCTAAAAAATTATAAAAAATCAAAATATTATATTAAGACACATGGTGAAATCAGATTTCAAAATTTCAATCCTATTTAAAAATAAAAATCCTGGAATCTACCAGCAATATCGGTCGACAGCAAATCCGGTGGAATTTTGATAAATTCAGAAAAATCTCCAAAAATGCATTTAGATAGAAAATGTGATTTTAAGAAATAATATGAAAGCAAATTCAGAAAATTCAACTTCGATTGAAAATTAAAAATGCGAGAATCGATCAGCGGCACCGATCTTGAAGATTCACAATTTAATTCAGAAAAATTTTAGAAAATTATGAAAAATCTAAAATAATAGAAACAAAGTTTGAAACTAAAATCGATCAAATCCGATTACCAAAAAGGTCAAATCGATCAATATACTGGGATCGTATTCCTTGTTCAAAACTCGGGTTGATTCTGAAATCAGAAATCCAGATCCAAATACCAAATAATGATAAAATTAATAAAAAACAAAACAAAATACAAAGAAAAATCAAATGAATATGATCTGAAGACCAAAATATGTATCTAAGTACGTATTCTGAAAACGGGGTGTTACACATTAAGAAAGAAGTTACCTAGATAACCCTCTTATCATCAACACCGAATTCTTTGAACAATGAAGAATAATTAACAACAGGCCATATCAATGCCAAAGAGCACATCGACAAAGTCAAAGCCTGGAACATCGTAGGACAGACTTGTTTGTGTCATATAGCGTTGGATGTATCACACAATCATGTTGTCGCAACAACTTGTCTACTGCAGAGAAGCTACAGCAAAAATCTACTACTTGCCACAAAAATGTTACATTTAAAAATAATAAAAAGTCAAAACTGTTTCTTTTCATTAAAACAGTATATGAATTACATCTACAACAGAAATAGGTGTTAAAGACAGTTTAAAATCGCTATTAAAAAGCAACGACGATGGTTCAAAAACCTCGTCTATCTCGGCGATCTTGTAAGCTGAGTTAAGTTGAGTTACGGATTAATTGTAAATGATCTATGTCTTATGATTATAGTGTTTAATTTGTGTTTGTTAAGTTTAATTTAAGCATTTGAAACAATAGAATTGAGTGAGAAGCCACTATTGCTTATTTATTTGGATGTCTTATTTGCCTACTATCATTTTATCCTTTACTCTGATACACTTCTTCCTTTCTGCATCGCGTTTATTTGGATATTGAGGATTGGTTAATGGTGTTAATTTTGGATAGGAATGACACCACAAGCATATTTTGAGGTTTTTACGTATATACCCTTCAAAATTTTATCTTTTTACTTATTTACCCCTATGAAACTCTAAGTATGTATACCTTTCTAATTTTAAAGATCTTTCAGCTATAATCTAAATTCATAACTTTTTGAAATATGACATAAATACTCTCTACATATATGCCCTTGCAAATTTGAATTTTACAGTATTCCATAAATTTTCATATTAATAAAATAATTTTATCGGAAAAAATTTAAATCTATTGAGAAGGTAGTGTAAGCTTGACTTGCAATTATAACGAATTATCAATACTTTAGTAAATGATGATATGTTGAAGGTGAATAAGATTTTGCGAGTTCGCATATAGAAAAGATATTGACCCTTGCATCATATATTTTCTCTCTATTTTTATTACATATTTCTTTCCGATTTAATTTTTAAAATAGAAATGCAAAACAAGATGCATAAACCTTATTTGCATCTTAAACTTTTTATAAAATTTTCATGTACAAAAATAATTTTTTTTTGAGGATATATTATGCATAGTTTGAATTTAAGTGTATATTTAAGGATAGTTTTTTCATATTGAGAAAATCTATAATTACAAGGGTATGACCGCAACCTTTTTAAAATTAGAAGGGGCCGGAAGAGATGAAAATAGAAGTTTTTCAAGGGTGAGAAGAGCACATAAAATTAAGAGAAGATTATAATAAAAAAAAAGAATTTGGTTGTAAACCCAACTGAAAGCTCAAGTGGGTTCTCGTACAAGGATGTAGATACAGTTCGGTGAGAAAAACTCGATCAGATGTAAACTCAGTATGCCATCAACACAATCCAAAACTTTCATATTTATTATTTTGCTGAAACAACAAAGCAGAGGAGTAGCCCACCCATATATGTGCTCGCAAAAGGATTGCACAAAATGAAGTAAATATAATTATTATATTTAATGCCATGCCATCAGATACAAAATTCCTCTGCGAGAACTCCATTGTCCTTGCCAGAACTAAAATAAAGTCAGAAAATTAAATTAAACTAAAATAAAATGACCTGAAGTTGAATCAAAAGGGGGGAGAGAGAGCCAAAAAAACGAATCCCTAGGAGGAGTCCTGCTGAGGCCTAAACTAAAAGGAAATCAAAAGAAAAGAAAAGAAATAAGAAATAAAATATGTGGCCGAGCATCGACCATTGCATATACGATAGCCTGTTCAGATAAAAACCACCAAGAATGGTGGGAGGGAGGCGAGCTTGTAGATGTGGTGACGTTGATCCTGCGAGTTTCTCATCCACCCTTGAGCAATCTTATTGGTATAATTCCCCTTTCTCCACTGCTCGAAGTTCATTAGCACCAGCCCCGTGTTGAAGTGACAAGGGTCCCGGTGCTTGAACACCTCTACAGTCGGGTACTCCACCCCCTCCCAAAACTTGGACGTAAAATAGGTGAGCTGGTCGTGGTCGTCATCGTTGCTGCAGTACACAGGCGCAACGATCATCGTGGAGTTTGGCAGCGGGCTCTGATCGCTGAGGAGGGAGGTGATGTAGTCTGCAGCGACGTTGGCGGCCGGTGCCCCGTTGGGGTCCAGAACGACGAGCTGATCGGAGACACCGTGCCCATTGAATCCGGATCCGGCACGGGAATTGTAATGGGTGAGGTAGGACACTGCGGAGTTGACTGAATTTCTCAATAATACGCCGGCAGTCATCCTTACGGGATCATCGTGACTAGTGCTCATCATGATTGTAGTGTTGCTGCTGCCGCTGCTGTTCCCGCGGCTGAAGAGGTAGACATCGAAGTCGAACATCAGCGGCAGGATATACTTTCCGACAAGAGGCTGTGGGTCACGATAGTTGTCCTCAGAGTAGACCAAGTGGAACAAGAGGCGGTGCGGGCACGAGAAGCGGGTGACGAGAGCAGACACCGCTGCCATGGTTGCGTTGATGTTCTCGTAGTCGAGGGGGACGGCCAACTCGATGCGAGGAGTGCCGGGAGCCAAGCAGTCAATGGAATCATCGGCAATATCGACTGCTCGCGCTGGAGGCACCGCTACAGGAGGAGCTCCATCTGCAGCTTCTTCGCCTGCTGCTGCTTCTGCACCCGACGGCCACGACATGGCGTCATTGTCCACGTGCACGTGCCCGTGACCAGGCCCCAGCCGCGCTGCTTCCGACAACGACCATGAGCACGAGAGTAAGACAAGGAAGAAGAGAGCCAACGAACCACCACGAGACGAAGACGACGACGGCATGGCTGACAACTTCTAATTCAGTCACAAAAGTTTGATTTGATTGCTATATTGCTCTGCTCCCTCTATATTTATATATTCATCCAAATTCTACTTCCTCTTCAAGTCGCACTAGGATGTATATTGGATTTGTACTTGTCCGACAAAAAAGAGTCGATATAATTAAATCCTCAAGTTCTTTCTATATTAGGATTGATACAATTTTTAATCTAATCTGGAATTAATCTGTTAATAATTAATGACACTTCGTTTCTAATTTAATTAGGATTTGACATCTACCTACTATTTTGTTATATATTATTCTTAATAGTAATAGTAATAGTAATAGTAGGTACATGCTACTATTACCGCTATTATGATTACTGTATTTAATTTCAATTTGAAATATATACGCTAAGAACAATTAGGTATTTAAAATAAAAGACTAAAAATCTGTTTGGTTCTTCTGTCATTTAACACAAACAGCACTACATTAAACATTAATACTTAGTACAAATACAACTATGTCTTTATTTAATGAGAGAAATGTAAATCAGCTGACACAGGAGGCAACTCCCTCCTATGTCGCACTCAAAAATCAATTTCCCGAGTGAATTTTCAAGATCCGACCGCACATTATCATCTTCATATTCTAAGATATATACATATAAAAAATCAAGTGATTTGAAATTTGTTTACTCCATTTTCTTTGGGTTCAAACATTAACGGTTTTTTAACAATAGAATAAAATGGAACGATTAAATCAATAAGTAAACGAACTTCAAATCACTTGATTTTTTATATATGTATATTTTAGAATATGAAGATGATAATGTGCTGTCGGATCTTGAAAATTCACTCGAAAAATACGATTTTTGAGTGCGACATAGGAGGGAGTTACCTCCTGTGTCAGCTGATTTACATTTCTTTCTTATTTAATAACCCTTTTCTTTTACTATCCCTAACATTATTAAATTGTAATACCTAAGACAAGCACAACTAAATTTTCTTTAACAATCCTTTTCTGTTACTATTACTAACATTATTACTATTCGAGTTAGATTCCAGTTACAAAATATTTCTACGAACGAAGGGATTGAAACTAATTAATTAGGCTACACCTCATTCTGGATCTACTCCAACTCATCAACCCATACCATTAAATATCTTGACTCGAAAGAGAAATTTCATATATGAAGTAGCACCTTCTAGTTTAGCTAAACATACTAGCACTAAAATTTAAAAATAAATAAATACAAAATCCAAACAGAAAGAATATTAAAACAGAGAATCATAAATTGCTACCTACAAATATTCTAATTGAACCATGTTCAATATTCATTCAAGTTGAGAACATGCATCAAATTGTTCACCAATAAATTGCAGTCCGTTGTCACCTGCGTTTTCATCACAATCCAATCTGTCCCTGCAAATTTGTACAAATTTTTGTAAAATCAGAATCTTCAAATCTAAAAGGCTCATCTGAAATCAGGTACATGTTTGTATTCAAATTATTCGAGAACTACCAGTAGAGAAACAAAAACAGAAGTAAGGAGACCAAATAGAGAATCATCAAATTTTAGCCACAAAGGGAGCAAAATATTTTAAAAAAAACAAGATGATTGGAATTGCAATCTGGTCAACTTAGTCTATGGATGGATGTAATGTGATACATTGGATCAGCCTACTACGGGCCTGTTTGGTTAAGGGTGAAAGTGAGTAAGTGAGGAATTGAGGAAGTGGTAATAATTCCCTTTGAAATTTGGGAATTGGTTAGTAAGTTTTTCGGTGTTTGGATGTTGTTGGGAAGTGTGATTTGAAAAATATTTTGTCTTTTCTGATGTTTGGATGGTAGTGTGAAAGTGGAAGTGGAAAAGTTGACCACAAAGTTGACCGTAAAAGAATATTAAAATAAAAATTAATTAAAAAAATAAAAAATGGACTGTAATTAGAATGCAAGTTAGATTTACATGATCAAAAAATTAACTGTTTTATGCTACAACTTATTACAAATGAGATTTACATGAGCACAAAATTAACCGTATCACTCTGGAAGTGAGGAAATGATTGTGTAAAAAAGAAAAGAGAAAAGGAAAAGGGATTTTCTTATTTTTCCTTTTCCGATGTTTGGATAGATAAGGAAGTGACCAATTATACTTCTCTATTTCCTTACTTCCGTCCACTTCCTTGCAACCAAACAGCCACATGCAAGTGACTACTATGGTGACAATATCATGAAAAAGGATTATTCCAATATGATAATCCGAAGTTGAACAACATTAATGCTACATTCAAAAACCAGAAAAGGAGATTCTCTAAAAGTTTGTAATTGTAAATGACTTCAGGCTAATTACAACTACGGTGTTTGTTTGGACCGTAATTCGTAAAAAAAACTTACGCAACTCAACTACCACTCACTTACAACGCACTTACAGTTAATTTTGTGGTCATTAAATTTTATA